>DVXP01000624.1:0-18958 GCA_018235645.1 Junonia grisea | reverse complement strand
TAATTTCGCCCAAATTTCATTGAAAATTGTTAAGATAAACATGCTATTTGTTAAAATATAAGTAAACTTTAAAGATTGAATTATTGAATTTTCGTATATTATGAGGGAAACTACGGAACCCTTCATGCGCGTGGCTCGACACGCACTTGGCTAATTATTTGACTTGGTTGACTCCTCTTCTAGGGGTGCGATATGTATTATTATTATTATTTTGTATACATAGTTGTGCGACGTTATGTTACCAGTAACCTTAAAAAATAAAAATAACGTTAAATTTAGAATATCATGGGCTTTAGCTGAATATATAGAATTAAATTGAACTATCATTAAAACCACCTAGTCACAATCAATGAATTCCATTAATACAATTCCATTCACAGTCGCTATGAAAATAAATTCCATTTCACACTTCCAATCTTTTACAGTATCTGAGATTACGCAAGCCTCCAGGGCGCCCGCTTCTGTTCCATTTACGTTTATTACTGTCTCTTTAAAATGCGACATTATTTAAGTGAATGATAAAGTAATTGATGAAATAAACTTGTCAGCCGCGGCTTCGTCTACGTAGGTATCGGCCGGATTTTTCATTCAGACTTTTAATTTAGCCAATTCAACAAAACATTTTAAATTACAATATTAATAAATACATTATATTGCTTATGCATTTAGATGTTTGATAGTTGATATTTATATTGAAGTCTCTTTAAAATCTGTTAAGAATTTTTTTCATTAGTTTTGGCTTTAATAATCTACTGAAACTATTATATGGGTACTACTTTATACTTTTATCAGAATTTGTTTAATAGTTTTTGCGAGTAAGGGCAAAAAATATTAATATATCATTACAAACTTTCACATGAATATTATTAGAATAATCTTGATAGAACATGTTCGATAGTTGTCACGGCATTTACCTATTAAGCTTAAAAGCGTATCAGATCAGAACAGCAATTATGCTATAGCTGAGTTCACGAGGTTAACCGTATTAGTTAAGCACATTCTATCTATTTGATAAATGTACAGTTCGCTCCGCAAATGACCCCAGGGTAGGGTTACCATAGACAAATTTTATAAACTAGGATTTCAGGGATGGAATCCCAGGAAGTTTGAGACAAAACCAAGTATTAAAATCACTATTAAAAAACCTTTTATTGGTTGCATTTTAAAATAGGGCAACTAGGACAGTCCTTAAAGAACCAGGGCACTCTTTAAAAAAATGTAAAATTCCTTAAAAACTACTCCGGACAGTTCCGGACACTCTAAATACCAGGACAAGTCCTATGAAACCAGGGCGGTTGGCAGCCCTACCGTAGGGTCGTGAATAGGTACAAATTACGTCAACCGTTTTTGCTCGTAGACATTTCCGTTTGGTCGGCGATTGTCTGATGGTACACTAACGTAATATACGCAATAGCCTAGACGTACTTACTGGACTTGCAATTAAGAATTTGTTCTTTTATTAAACCTAGTCTAGACGCGAGAAGAAATATTCGTAAATAAATAACTTTTTATGTCGCTTAAGTCTAAAAATATCTTAGTAGAACAAAATAAACATAATATAGGTACATTAATTTTAATTATAGTAAAAAAAGATTGTGGGAAAAAAATTAACAATAAGTAAGTTTTATTTGTTAATAACTAAGTCTTTTATTAAAAATACCTCCGCTTATGTTCACAAAAACTATAAGATACAATAAAATTAAATTGTATTAGGTACAAAATTAAATTGTATTATATAGGTAGGTAAGTGTTTAGGTACAACCTAAAAGCAAGTAATTATGCCCATGAGACTAATAAAGAGAAAATAAGACAAAACCTTCATATGGATAAAAACTTCTCATCTGCCATTTCTAATTAGTTACAAAAGCTCTACAGTAATAATTAATAAATGGCTCAGTCTCAATTTATTTGTGTGCGATTGTTTTTAATATATTATCGTTAATTAACTAATATTTTTAGTTCGTTAACTCAACATTGCGGACAAACTAATTAATTAATTAAACAATATATAATTATTTTCCTGGATAGGTAATTGGATATTTTAATGAATTAAACGATGGCCATTACTTTGTTTCACCAAACAATAATGATAATTAGTTTCAATGAGATTCTTTGTTAGACTTATCCTCAATTTGTCCGCTAATTTTTTTTGTTCGCTTTTTAATTCTTCTAGTACCTATATGTAGTATACTATAAACTCACATAATAATTTAATTAGACTTACTTATTTCGTTTGCATTTACATCAATTAGAAAAATAAAAACAAAATAATTATATTTTTCTGCCCATGTATCGAACCGAATGTGATATTAGGTACTTTAAAAATTACTTATAAAATTGATATATTATTGATTGATTGATGCTTTTGAGAAAATAAAAAGCCACGGAATAGTGAATATTAAATAGGCATATTTCTAGGTAAGTACTCTAAGTGCGCTCCAGCATCGACTTGTTAAAACATCGCTTCTCAGCACTGATTGTGGTTAAACGTTGATGGTACTCAAATTGAGACCATTGTGATTTTCGGTCTATGCAAAGAAGAATAAAGTCAAATTATATAAAGCTAAAAGAAGCCTTAATGCACTCATCTCAGCAACTTTAAAATGCATATTGATATAGGAATAATTAATTTTATATTAGACCTTAACTGTCATAGTGCGGTCGGATAAACATTTAAGATGGGTAAAACCTCTAGGCTTAGTTATCTATTTATACAGAAACATATAGCTTGTAATAAATTAAAAAATAGTGTACCATCACCGAATCTCAACCCCGATTTTATGCTTCAAGGATTGACATGAACTCTTAGGACGGATTCGATTTATTCCTGCCTTGGAAAGATCCCGCAGTAATAGGGTTAAGATACGAGATGCCGAAACAGCGGTACTCGCTTACGAGAAATTGACTGAATAAGACACTTATTGAGTTTCAATGGCAATTTATATGAAACAGTATTTTTGTAGTAAGTTCTCCACTTATATGTCGACTGACTTGAGCTTTAAAATTATATAATGAGATTTTTATTCTACAGTTGTGTCGACATTTATTTACTTCTAAAAGTACATATTTTCAAAATTATAAATGTTAAGTATAAATAACTACACTAAGACTACGTAGCATTTACTACAAGGAACAAATTGGTAGTCCTATTTTTGTCAAATATAACATATTTTTTGTTCAGTAAATGGACTAACAATAATATCTCAACCTGTCACTGATAGTAGATGGCAGATTTCGATGAACATAATTATTATTTCGCATAGAACTAGCCCCACTAAATCACTTTTTGTAAAAAAAAGTTTCTTAGGAAATTCTCCCGATAGTTTGTAAATGTCTAAATTTCATTGTTTAATGTGACGTCAAGAAACATTCAAAACGATGCAAGTAAGTCAGATATTTTATAAATTCTCGTGGTATAATCAAAAATATGAATTCTTAAAAACCTTTATTAAAAAAAAAAAAAACATTCCTATCAAAAAATCGACGTTCCCTACGATTACGACCAGGTAAACAATAAAAGCTCACGAAAGAGACAAAAACAAATAAATATTTATTTACAAATATGAAATTACTCGTATAATTTTTATTCGAGTGAAGTATTATTGTCTGTTTGTGCTCCTCACCGGTGGAAAGAACAAATCGATTCTTATTTGCGAACTTCAAAGAAGATTTCCGACACGTACTCAGTACGGCACCCCGGTTTCAGAGGGATTTCTCCAAATTGGATAACGCTTTGTTCCCCTCTGTTCTCTGTATGAGATAAAGTAAACCTGCTAAAATTCTAAAGCAAATTTTGTATGTCTTAAGTGAATATAAGGGAAAAAAATTGAAATTTACATATGGCAAACTAACTTAACGGAAGTAGTAGGTGCTTGTGGATTAATTTTTATTGATTATAATTTTGCAACGTACAAAAATTATTAGTACTAATTTTATATTTTTCGAGAAACAGGATTAGCACTTTTAACACATTTTATAAGAAAAAAGCTAAGTTTTCTTTTTTATTTAGGTATTTTTAAAATCTCGAAGTTTTAAGAGTATAAAAATTACTATAAAAGAGTCTACAAAACTATATTTTATTTTAATTTAAATGTTAATTAACTTATTATATAAGCTTTAGAACATTATACTCAAATACAACGTACTTTTAAATACAAACGTCTAACATTTTAACACTAAGATATTAATCACAAAAACGTCTGCGTAAATCGCAATTAAACGTTAAAAACACGAATAACATTATTTGATATGCTTAATTGCGATTAACTCTTAAGTCGAGTGAAACAGTTGCGTGTTAGTTTTTTGTTAAAGTCAACAATTACAAGAATAATGACAAAAAAACGTTCAAACATACAGAAACGTTTCCCTCCACTGAGTGGCAGACTTCGCGACAATGTACCTCTTAAAGTCACTTACAGGAAAAACTACAAAAGTGTTTGAGTGTACAGTCGGCGACGAGTAAACGTATCGCGTTAACTTTTAAGATAATAAGCATAAGGGTTATAACCGAGCGATAATGAGTGAGTAGTGTTGATCGCTGTACGTGTCAAAGGATTTGTTTTTGAGCTGTTTCTCTGTTAGTCTGTAGCCCTTTGCACCGAGTGCGTAGTTCGGAGTCTAGTGCTAAGTGCGACGCTGACTAGGTACTCATAAATGGCGTGGTAATTTCTATAGACTTTCTCCTTTTTCACACCGTAGCTTATAGCTATGTCAACATACCTTTTTTAGTTAGCTCTAAATGTTATATCTTAAGGCTGTCTTATATACTTGTTTACTTAAACGTGAATGCGTTTACCTTATCAAGAGTTCAAAAAAACTGACTATTGTAAATATAGTACTGTTTATTTAAAATACAGAGATAATATTGTGTTAATAATAACGAGTCACCAGCTGCGTACGATCAAGAGTGTACTTAAGAGTTTTAATGCATAATGATAGTTTATTCAAGCATATCATTCGAGTCGTCTGGGTATGCACGTACAGTGTGCATCAATTATATCTCCTTTCATAACTTTTAATGATGTGCTTTGATATGCGAGTTATAGTTAGGAGTTAATAATTAAGAGTAATATTTATGCTGATTGTACAATGCGCTCGAAATAACGATAAGGATTTCGTTTCGTATTATTGGTATTAGTAAATGCTATCATGACATATTTATTAAAAATCAAGTTAAGTTACATTTAATTATAACAAGTTCTAATATTTTAAGCCATTCCACTTACCATATTAAAGTGGCTTAAAAAGTTGTACAGAACTATCACGTACGCAGTCAAGCGTGACATACGTCTCGTCTGAGTATAGTCGATATGATATATTTCTTCTGCTAAAATCATTCCACTACCTCAAGCGTGTATAAAGTGATGATATGATAGTTATGTATTATTGCCGGTCACTGTACAATCTTGAAATCTCCTGGTTTCGTTTTATGGGCGAGGCGACAGTGCATGACGACATACCATTTTACTTATGATTTTCTAGTATCAAGAACTTAAGCCATGGTTGTATTTTTTTTCTGAAACGCACTGCTTTTATATGATTCAAACATAAAAGAAACTATGGCAAATAAATTGAAGTGTCATTTTGTAATAACGGCTTTTTACTAATTGCATATGACTTTACACGATGCTAATACCGAAACAGCAATATTTAAAAATGTTTGTCTGTCTGTCTGTCTGTCTGGCTTTACCGATTTTGACGGAACTTCCACTGGTTAATAGCTAAAGTTATTAGAAGTAACATAGGCTACTTTTATTCAAAAAACGGAACTAGGGTTCCGCGATAAACAATAAAAACCCATGAAATCTTAACTTTTCACGCAGACGAAGTCTTGTGCATTAATATAGTTGTTAGTAGTGACTTGTATATTAATATCGTTGGTAAATTGACAGGCCATGACGGAATTGCGTGGACCATGTATACCACCACTGTTCTTCCGTCCCGCGGTTATTTTCAACCATTGAACGGATGGACACACATCGTGATTTTGTTTTTGTAAACATTTTCATGGTTGATTGTGTCTGGTCGTAGATTTTTTATTTATGATTACGAGTAAAAAAATAGATTGTAATAAACTAGTAGTCTGCCTTTTCATGATAAGGGCTAGTATGTACATAGGATACGTGAAATAAGTTTTTTTTTGTATCGATTTAAAAAGAAAGCTCAGTTTATTTTCCGTAAAAATATTAATATTTTTGGCAATTGTAATTATATTTTAATGTTGTAATATGAATTTCATTTTGTGAAGATACTCTCAAGATGTTCCAAGGTACCTGACTGTGACCATTTTTTCATCAAAGCTACTTAGTATCATACCAATAAATTAAATGCACCATTCAATATCAATAAAAATAACGTATATCTGAAAACAGAAACAAATTGATAAACTATTTCTTTTAATTATGCCCAACGTGCTGCAATAATCTATTACTTCTTCAAGATTGATAACACCATGCGATCATAGCGAACGTAACGATGTTTTACTAGTAGGGTAAAGAAATATGAGTAACTCGGCTACATTTTTAAATTACATCTCGGAGATTGACTCTCACATCGTCCCCCAGGCGTTTGCTTCCCTTCTAATAATGTACGATGAAACGGGAGACTCAGTGCGTGAATTTTATTAGGGGCACGAATCAATAGACCAAATGTACCCCAAAATTATAAAAGAAACAATAAATTTTTATTAATACGACGTCGGAATTCATATAATAAATTGGTTTAAATTGATACGTTATTAGTGTTTTCGCCTGGTTCAGTTAAGCACTAACCATTTTAAATTGTCAAGATGGAAATTTACGTACCGTATAATTTAACAGAAATTCCAGTATAGAGTTTTAGAACAACACAGCACAGAGTTATATTAAAATAATTAATAGTAATCACTGGTGTCACTTGAATCGTAGTTCGATAATAGGAGTAGGTAACACAGAAATCGTCCGGCGCGATTGACGCGAGGAAGGCGACTGCACTCGGATGACAATCGGCACCCCCCGCTCTCCGTACGCACTTCTCTTTCCCCGGAGATCAGCTGAGTCCTTATTATTAATACTCCATAATGTAATATCACAAGTATCGTTTTAATGGATTAACCTTGCCAGCATAAAATAATAGAGACACTTCCAAGAACAACCTACCTTGTTGATTCTCCATTTACTAAATTGGGACTAAATGGCGAAGTAAAAATAAATGCAAACATGTGGGTCTAAGAAGATGTGGGCCTAGAAGCCTAATTTAGAAAAAAAATTAATATATTAAAAGGAATCTATTGCGTGCTTGGGTACATTTTTTTCTGAAAGTAGTGATTGAAATGTTTACTATACTGGCCTCCACATCGAAAAGTAAAATCTTTATAGGTATAAATAATTACATGAATAAGAGCTTTTACTATCACCGAATTGTAACTATTTGTGGGTCATTTTTTTCAATACTATCAATCACTGTCACACAAAAAACTCGGCCCTTCGAATAAAAAGAGCTTTGATTTGTTCTATTTCTAGGAATTCTAAGGTTAAACATAGTTAACGGTGCACGTCTAATCGTGTTATGTTTCCTATTCTTTAGGCACACACAATCTATTCAAGTGTTGGACCTGCTGGCTAATTGTCGAACATAATCGCTATCGCAAATTGTCATCTCGTGATTAAACTGACATTTCCAAACAAACTTAACCACTTGACTGTCAACATGTTTCATATTTTGATATTCGACAATTAAGTAGTCGACTAGAACGGAATCCAAGAAAAATGTTATCGATAATTTATGATAATTCTAATAAAATTACTCATTTTGGTAAATGCAAACAAACATTTTACGGAATGTTATTATTCATTGATGACAGAAATTAAACTCGATTCGTTAGGCATTTTTTAAGATGTTTTCGAAGAGGAAGTGCGGTGACGATCCAGGTCTGTCACGCAAGCAAGCGTGCGCAAGAAACGGCTTCTTTAAATCGAATAAACGCAAATCAAATAAATCTAAGTTAAATGATTTAATCGTTTCATTTAAATGTACTTTAACACGAAAGTTTGTCTCGTATTACTAAGAACAAGTTTGTAAGTGACTTATTTACACTTAACAAATGTTTATTTAAAACAGTAATGCAATAATTTTCTGCCTTATGAATCATATCTTGCGGTTAATAAAAGGGACCAAAGAAATCAAAATTAATGTGAATATTCTAAGCTATTTCGCCAGCAAATATAAAATCTAGCTCGTGTAATAAATAAAATTAAAATTGAAACAGAAAAGAGTCCTAACTATGACTAACACGGCCTTATTCCGGACAAGGGAAGGAGCTAGCACGTAAGTAATATATTCAGTGCACAGTGATTACAGAAAGTAACAAACGGTCCCCGGCGACAGCCCGAGTGAAATTACGGAGCGAGAGACGACGAAGCTTTTCATTATCAACTTGGAAATTTAGGTCAGACAAGCAAAAGCAAACAAGACGCGAAGGTATTGCCTGACGAAATTTTTGTGACGTGGAGTTTTATTACCGAGTCATAATGATTAAACATAAAGAATGAACCGGAGAAACTGTTCGTACCGTGGAATGTTTCTCTCTACAATACCAGATCTTGTAACCGAATACAATTTACGAACGAAACTAGCAGAAGATTTTCTGTGAAAATATCATGAAAGAAAAACGAATAATTGAAATGTTACTCTTTTAATACAAATGGTAATGCGGAAGGGAAAAAGCGTGAAGATTATAAAGAAATAGAAATGCGAGCCGAGATTACTGCTGACAAAGAACTAACAGAACATTGCAAGCATTAGGACGCAACAGGTCGTAAATGTTGCGGTCACAACTGAAATTACATCGCTTTGTTTTCTTAATATGTAATCCAATAGTTTAGGTCAGATAGATCGCGGTTCACCAGCACGTTATGACTAAATAAATGAAATAGTGCGTTAAACCTTTCTAGCCATAACCTCTACCATGTACCAGCTAGCTTTATCTATGTATCTTACATTTATTAGATGTCTGCGTTTTGTTAAGACATCAACTTCCTGTATACTGCGAATTTATTTCTAATTAGGAGTATTTATCAACCCAAATATCTCTCAGTTTTTCCTTTCCTTTCTACGAATCGCGATAAGCGTAAAAGTAAACGTTCACTCATAAATTAAGCGAGATTAATATTGAAGTTTTTATTAAATAGACTGGAACTCGATGTTGATTTGTAAGCGCGATATCTGCAGATTAATTGATCCGGCTCCGTTTTTGCCGTTCTAGCAACTGAATCAGATCAGCACTGTAACAATAGACGCCAATATGGCGCGACCTGATTGTGCAGGAACTATTAAATTGCATATTATTAACAAGACAATTAAATCCTCTATTATAGTTATAGTAAAAACTAGCTGTATGGATACTGGTAACAAGTTTTATCGCTTATTAAGTTATGTGGTTTTGTAATTTTGTTTTATGTAAACAGTGGCACCAATTCTCCTTTATATGTAAACCTAATTACCGTTTGTAATGAAATTCTGTTTCGCTAGAGAGATTGTAAATAAGACAAATCGGAGGAAAGGAAAGAATCATTAATTCTTGTCTTATAAATAATGCAGACGAATAAGAATGGATCCTCGTGGACATCAAAAATTCGACGTTGTTCGTGAAAGATTTAACATTTGCTACTTAACGAAACATATTGCAATCAAAATTGAAATATGTTTTTTGAACTACGATTGAGAGTTCGAAGTGAACTTACAATTTAGTTTGTAAACATATGTTTTAATTTAAAATAAACATGTTGGTTTCTAATGATATACGTCTTTGAAGCATGTCATGTTTACATCTTACGCAATTAGGGTAGAATTTGTTAGCTTTATTTGGTTCTTTTGAGAACCCCTTTAGGGAATTGCCAATGTTATCCATTACAGACAAGTAAATAAATTACGAAGATTTTTTCAGCTCTGTTATATAATATGTTTATACAAAACATATATATAAATCTATAGATTCTTATTATTTGATCGGGCAAACATTAACAAAATGTAAGCGATTTTAAAAGC
This sequence comes from Junonia grisea, assembly GCA_018235645.1. Taxonomy (NCBI): domain Eukaryota; kingdom Metazoa; phylum Arthropoda; class Insecta; order Lepidoptera; family Nymphalidae; genus Junonia; species Junonia grisea. The sequence goes on along the minus strand of DVXP01000624.1, from coordinate 8,935 downwards.
AACTTTTTATTGGAGAGCAGTATCTGAAGGAAAATGTAAATCAATTGAGTTTAAATTGACTAAGCTGTGAAGTCCTTTGCGAAGTTTTCCAATCACAGCGTCCAAGATTTGTGGAGTCGAGACTAAGTTTTAATAAAATTGCAATAGAGGAACTGTTTACAGATTCGAATGGTCGAATTGATTAGCCTAATAATGCTCGAAGTGAGCTTGAAAATAACCATTCCTTTATGTATATTTCAAAATTGTAGCTGAGGCCTTATTATTACAAGAGAAACTTTTTCGCCGGGAGCCAAATCGATACTCGTGGGGAAACCGAAAGCGGACGGCCTCTACCTTCCAAAGTTAGAATAAATAATCTGTGGCTTTTGTAAATTTAATACATTTTTTTATTTATGTTATTTGTACTATAATATTATTTTACATATAATAAAGCACTATTTTTAAACATTATTTTTTGTGTACGTACGATATAAGTAAAAATATAATATTGAAGTATGCATTTTTGACATATTAACAATATTTATTCCGGTGCTAAATATGTTTCCAATAATTCTGGTCATATCTTCGCAATGGAATCATTTAATATTATTTACTCCATTTTAATTTTATATCAAGATTGAGTCTAATTTGCCTATAAATTATTCATATATTTCCGGCAAATAACAATTTTACTACAAATATTTTACTTGCAATAAATTAACGTTTCTTATCTCACCGTGGGATATTTTATGGCTTCTATCTGATATTATAATAAAACTTAAGGTTATTAAACTTAAAAAGAATTATAATAAATAATAGAACAAAGGAATAATAATCATAAGCAACAATGTATAAAGTTGAACCTAAATTCTCGTAAACTGGCCCAAAATGTACATCAAACAGAAAACACAATACGAGGGTCTTGGAAGGACCTTCGACGACATAGGACGGATTGTTGTGAATAAATAATACGATGCTACAGTACTACAATGTAATTTAAACACACGCACAATCAACTACCAAAGGTTAATTTGTATCTATTTAAAAATAGCATCTATTGATATTTACGTTGCACGCATGCAGATACGAGAAATTTTATTTATGTATCTCTCGAAAATCTGATTCATCCTGTGATGCACATAGAAACAGGTCAACGTCTTCTGTCAGAAATAGAATGCGTTGGTCGTGCTCCTGGCCCATGTCTTTCAACGCTCACCCTAACAATTCGTTTCGACTTGTCGTTAACATGTCAACGGTTATCAATATAACGTAGATTAATATTGTTTACGTCTTCGAGTTAGCGTCTCATTTCTTTTGATGGCAATTAATGAATTCCTTCAGAATGAGTCTCACCTACTTCGAGTGTCGCGGCTAACAAGCTAACCTTTTTACTATGGATTTGTAGGTCGTCGACCGTCCCATTTTAACACAATAAATGGGTGATAACCGTCAACTCGTCAAGCTATTTTGTCCTAACAGTGTAATGCTTTCATTCTTTCATATATGAATATATAAAGTTTCGTTTGTATAACGACCTTTTAGTTGGAAGAAGTCCGTTTAAGTGGTACGCCAGGATCAAAGTTGTTCATTTGTATTTCGTAGTACTCTCAATTCATACTAACGTAAACATTTTCACATTTTGTGCTACTATATTAAGGCCCTTTGATTTACTTTGATAAATGAGGAGGCTTTAAATTATCTAATTACATAAGTCGTACGACATTAAATCCATATGGAAATATGATATACAAGTTGTGTCTATATATTGTAAAATAACAACTTAATGTAACTAAATTTCTAAAAATATAGACATAAAGTTTTAAAATAAACAAAACAAGTAACTTTAGCGTTTGAAAAACAACATCAGAAAGTATACGTGTAGCATTATGATAATTAAAAGTACTAGACATATAATGACGTCAACATTTATGTAAGCTAAAATAACTTTAAAATTTAGGTTAGTGGATTTGTTTGGCGAAGTACATAGACATCGACTAAGAAAACTTAGAAATATGTAGTTTCTTTTTCACTTGAAGAGCATCAATCTAGTTTACCTACCGTATCTTCTACTTCCGCTGAAAACTTGGAAGAAGGTTATGAAAACCTAATGACACAAATTCTAAGAATAGCCTATGAATTCTGCATACAGGTGTACTGGTCCGTCCTTCAAATTGTGCGGTAATGAAGTGCGATCTCATTTGAGAGGTAGGCATAATGTACACAAGTAATAAATTTCCCTTATCTAGATTCTGACAGTTTGTCTATATAGCTTCAATTCATCACTGTCACGCGTCTCCAGCATTAGCGAAAGTGAATTGATTCAGTGAGAAACATTTTTTTCCGAATAAATTACATCTCCCATCCATTAAGTTTGTAGTGCGCGTGCCATATGCGACGCGAAAGTTTTTGCCAAATTGGGTGCAATTAAAATTGACTGCCCGCTTCTGGCGAGCACGACTTGGAAGGGTTTCATCGTAATTATTGAGTCGTTTTTGTTAATTTTATCATGTTGTATTGAGAAGTTAGGTTAGGTCATGCATTTCCGATATTATAATTTAACATTTAATTTTGAATAAATAAACCATGTAGATTCCTGATAATATACATGTATGCGTAAAAATGCGTAATAAAAGTGAGTACACTAAAAAATAAATGTTTATCTACAATAAAAAATATTGTTCAAACCGAATCGGTCAAACAACAAAACAATATTTTAGGCTATTGAGCGAAACGCACTGCAGAGTGGCTCACAGAATTGTCGATTGTTTTATTGCTTTCCTGCATGCCAGCTGGTTCCGAAACTCGAGAAACTTGCATATGCTGCTGGCCGCAGAATAGCGGTATTGTCCGAGCCTGAATAAGCTATTACCCTAACATGTGAAGTTGTTTATTGTGAGCAATTGACGCTAACGGCCGAACAATTAGCGGTGTAACAATAATGCACACTACATGTGCTTAATGCAATTTCGTTGAGGAATTTGCAATTAGGGACAATGATAATCAAATTTATATTAAGTCAAACGTACGTGTAATTGCACCGATGACCACAATTTAGTAAACACAGTTACGTCTAACTGCGGAATACCTAAAAGAATTTCTTAACTAAAATCTTTAAAATACGCTGGCTATTTCCTCTATACTAACAAATTCTTTTAAAGCAAGTCAGAAACTACTATCCACTAGAAGTTTTGCCTGGAGGGTCGTAAAGAGGTTATACATATGGCGATTTTATAAACAAAGATAAACCGCTATTTCGTTCAACTTCATATAATGGAATATTATGTTTCCCAGCTCGCAGACGAGAGCGGAAAGTTGATTTTGCTATTAGAAAACACTAACATTATTCAAATATGTAGAATATATTAAAACGAAATTGATATCTAAACGTGAAAGGAATATAACAGACCTTTCATATATATCATTTGGTCATCTGAACTCTATCATCGAACTAGGTTGTTAGAATTGACACACCATTGGTTACCTTAACAAAAAACAGGTAATGAGATTATTGCACCTTAACGTAATTGAAGTTTGACGGTAAACATGTACTTCCTGCTTCACCTAAAATCATTGTTCCGCGGCTAACTCAGCATCGGTAATATTGTGGGAAATTGTCACGTGACCAAAAAATGAAACATATAATTCCCTACGTGTAAGGCGGTAAGGCTGGAGCAAGGCACGTCCCGCCCATGCTATTCACAACCGGTTATTGTATGCAAACGATGTCAGGACATTTTTCAAGCCGACTACGACTGCCGGATTAGTAATATTTGTATTCGCCGTTCTGCGGTCGCCTACCAACTTAGCTCGAGCTTATCTGTAATACCCATAACAAAATTATATACAAGGTTTAATATCATGTATACGGTTTTTTATAGAGAATAAGTGGTAGGAGTCTAATATTACAATTTAAAAAACTTTTTTAAAACTTTAGGTATTCATTTCCGTAATTGAATATGGATAATTATGTTATTTTGCATATTTTTTTATTCTTATTTATCTATTAATTTTACACGTTTTATGCAAATATAAAAAATATGGCACTTGCCAGGGTCTGTCAACATTCTAGAAGATTTCCAGCGATTGCAATCTAACCTTCGCATGCTTTATCGACGCACCAGGAAAAAAATTGTTATGTATCTAAAAATTACAAACTAAGATTTTTGTGCAATGTTTACTGCTATGAAGTGACTCAAGCGATACACAAATAGGTATACAAGAAACATATCAGCATAATTTATGAAGCATTCTTTCTATTCAGTACTTATTAGTAAAGTGTCAAATGGCCATCTAAATTTGTATTAAGACAATTAAGGTTATGAAATCGAGTCGTTGTGATCTCAAGGCACTGATGACTAGGCCTTGTGCTGTTCGGGATCCAGGCCTCAGTCCAATCATCGTGACCTGATTCGATGTGGAAGCACGGAAGCATTTTACTCACAAATCTATGTAAAGCTGAATTTAAAGCGGGCAATGTAAATTGCAAAGTAAACGTACTTGAAACGAAAAAGATTTTTAATATAGCGGCAACACCAGCAAAAATTCACGGGAAAATATGAAAAATTACGTAAATATTTAACTAATGATTATCTGCTATATAAATGTAAATGAGTTTGAAACGTGTTTCTATTTTAATTCACTATATAAATCAAGATTAATGTTATAAGAATAAGATATGCTGAAAAAAGAGCATTCCGTGTAAATATATTCCTTTTCACGAATAAATCAGAGATTGTATAAGATGTTATACATGATGTCGTGAATAAGAATAGATAGCTAATTAGCGAGGCCTAACGTTTATATTAATGAACGCATATCTAGCGCGTCAATGACCTCGCATCAGTTGCTCGCGATCAAATTGATTAAACGTTAATATGATACAGCTCAACGTCCGCCGATGCTCTTTAATTGTCTTAATTGCTATCCCACAACGAAATGCTGACCGAGAACACAAGTATGACTAACAATAATTATAATAAAAGTGAGTTTGTAAAGTCTTTTGAGTTTTGATACTGTGTTTCTATTGTACATAATATCAATAAAAGTAAAATGGAATATTCAAATTTGTAGAGCCATCGCAATATCTTTTAGCTCGACTTCAAAGAAATCCTAAGCGTTGTGAAATAAAACAATAGTTTATCTTTAATTTTATTTTAATCATTCTGTCTGGTTTGAGTCTTAGTAAAATATCGTATGCTTAATACTAAAATAATGTTTAAATTTTAACAACGAGCAAAAAACCAACGTAGTCTCTACCATTAAATAAACATTAAAATAAACAGTATACCTATCTTTTATCCAACAAGTAAAACTTTTGATACCTTACTTTCTATCTACTTAAACGCTTTTATAATAATGTAACGTCATTTAACTTATGAGCTCTGAATAGACACGTATAATTTATAATAGGCATTTAAAATAGGGTAAATGCACAATAAACTCTTCATTACGTCATACTTAAGTAAAGAACCAACATCCATTCATTGTCGCCCTGACTCAACAAATAAGATAGATATTATTTGTCAGCCGTTAGTTCGTGAAACATGTTATAAATCCGAAGAACAGTTACATAGTATTCAAAGCGGTCATAAGTTGTATGCGCGTGATTGCGTTCGGCGGCGCACGCGCATCAACGAACTTAAAATAGCCGCTGACTCAGACAACCAGAACCACTGTGCGTTGGCGGTGAAAACAAACTCCATTTTGCTCAGTTTGTAAATCGAGCCTTGCATTGTGATCTTTAAATAAACGCTTAGCCGATTGAGTAACTATTAACTATAGAACTACTACGCGACAAAGACTGCGTAATGGTCGTAATGGATACTATTATTGACAATTCTGGAGACAGGCTCAGACAAAATAATTGCTAACGTGCAAGGATTCAATTACACGAACAAGTTGTTGTCTAAGGTCACAAGAAGTTAGGAACAGGATTAGATAATACGTATACCTGATACCGTATTTGGATAACGATAAACCGGAGATGCCGACAGCAGCTAAAATGGAAGAAGTGCTCGCTTAACGAGTACGCTGACTCTAAGGACTTCCACCTTAACTAACAAAAACAGATACATCTAATAGACAGCTATCTCGGTCTAACACTACCGGTGTCTTTAAGGAAAGAAAAAGATAGAGGATTGTAACGTAAGGAAAGAAAATAAATCACTTAAGATGGTTACTAAGGCAGAAGCTGACTTTTTAATTGCTCAAGGCTCGTAAAAACAAAAGAAAGTGGTCTAAGCTAATAACATTTATAAGAAGCACAAGAATTCTTCAATTTCGAACAAAAAACCTAACGACATTGCTTCTTTCATCGTCTTCTGTCGTTAGTGACTTCCGTTGTCTTATAAAAATACCTACGTCTGCAATATTGTCCTTTACAAACACGCAATTTGCTGTAATTTAATGTGTTTCAAATGTGAAAAGTATTTTTGGTAATATTAACTTTTCTTTACCTAACTTGATTTTCTTTACCTAACAAAATGATACTTATGCCAATTTGATTAAAAAATTACGTTAACTAAGTAAAACATATTTTTTTTAAATATCCAAATTTTACTCAAATCAAATTGAACGAAAGTGACACCGCAAAAACGCTAGTACTAATAAAAATGTACAATGAAATCCTATGCTTCATTTTTTGGCAAGAATGTTACACAAATTAACAATAAAATAATATGAGTTCTTCATATACATTATCGCAGAAAGATTCGATTAAAACTAAAAATAAAAAATCGAATACGTAATGGTAATGATTTATATTAAATACTTATACATGTTCTGGACTAGCAGTGACTGTTAAACAGCCGTATAGATTATTCTCAATAGAGATCAGCCAATACATAAATAATTAAACACAAGGTCGATTGATACCAGCAATGAATGTACTATACGCGTATCAATATCAAATTGTTCACTGCTTATCCTGTATAATTAATACTGGTGTCTGTTAAGAGACACTAATCGACTTAATCGTATTGATGTAAGGCGCCACAGTTTTATTAATCGATTAGAACTTAGACTTGTTTATCGAACATTTATGTATTCATACAGAATAGAATTTTTATTTGTTTAAATGTATGAATATGGTTTAATTAGAATGTGGCATAAAAACCTTATAATAGGATTTATGAACTTGAACATTAAATTGTAATAACGGGCTAATAAGATTTCATCGTGCATTGTCCTACTCCATAAAGCATTAATTATCCTTTCTCACCTTAATTAAGCGTAATTAACTCATCCTAAAATAACTATTACAATAAGCAATTATGTTAATAGTGCATCCCGTGACGTCATCGCCACGTCCTATCGTCTTCCGGCGAACGACGTTGATAGACGTTTGTGGATCTTAAGAATGGACGTGCGATATCGCTCGGCGCCGGCGCATTCTGGGACCGGAAACCGCGAAATAATGCATCGATCAACGGGATACGGCGGATATTATATCATCAGTGATGTAAATATTTGCTCTGTTGCATTCAAATTTAAATTGACTCTATTTTAACAGTTAATTTTTATTGGTGTGACGCTTTGTGATTGTTTAAGTCTCGAAGGACTTTTGGCGTGGTACGATCGTTAATTTTTTAAGCTTACATATTTTAGCTTAGTGATGTAAACAAATATCTTTATACAAATGTCAAATAAACAGATCTACCATGTATGTGGCAGCGTTGTACACTGTATCCACTAAAGTATACACTCTGAGTCTATGAGTTATAGGTATTACAATTGTCTAAAATTATACTTTAACTTAATTTATGTCAAACGTCTGTGTTAAGTCGTTATACGGTATAAATATTTTCGTGTAAATCTTAAGTTAAACCTAAAAATTAAATAAATTGAACGATGATAAAAATTAACGTAACAAAGCATAAAATCGTTCAGTCCATTAAACGGTAAAAAGCAAAAGGACACCGAGGAAATTTCGTATTTCACCGTCCATTAGACACGTAACTGTAATCTCTATCGCCGATAACATTGAGAGGAACATCGAAGGTTTTCATCAAAGCCTCTTCTTCAAACAGAAACTTGTAGAAAATTTATCTTGAATTAAGAGCTGTTAAGATCTTATCGGATTATTAGTTACTTATAAAAATTTTAATGGATGGAATATTCAGAGTAAGCTTTGGAAGTTCCGCTGCTGTAGTAAAAGTTAAAGAATTGAGAAATACAGTTTCTTGAACAAACTAGCCTGTTTTCGTATTCTGTTTGGATAAAATACTTCTAAATTAATGAATTATGGTAGATACAAATCAAAGTCATAATAAAGAAATAATACACAGACAAACGTGGTTTAGAAAAAATCTATCAAACAAAATTTTACTGTAACCTCTATCGCTGATAACATCGAGAGGAACGTCGAAGGTTTTGTTCAAGCAGAAACTTGTAGAAAATTAGTCTTGTATTAAGAGCTGTTAAGATCTTATGGGATAATTAGTTTCTTATAAAAATTTTAATGGATGGAATATTCAGAGTAAGCATTGGAAGTTCCGCTGCTGTAGTAAAAGTTAAGAGTTGAGGAATACAGTTTTTCTTGAAAAGACTAGCTTGTTTTCGCAATTTCGCTTCTATGGATAAAGTACTCATAAATAAATTATGTTAGATACAAACGATTTACTTAAAAAATTATACACAGACAAACATGGATAAGAAAAAAAATTATAATCTTTATATCAAAAGACCTCGGTTATTGTTTTAAAGATTGAAAAAAATAAGTACTTCTTTTATTTTGTTATAATTTATTGATGAGTAAACTACTACACTCTTGGCTAGAAATCAAAATTTTCTTTTAAACAACTTGAATTTGCATATAAAGGATAGTTAATTTATTCACCTATTTAAATTTTGGCAACGTTTAATGTGTATCATAAAGAAGGTTTCGTCTGTTTTAGGCTCCCAAAATGATTTCATTGACATTTTAAATAGTTTTCATAAACAATACCTCATACACGTA
>DVXP01000623.1:0-18961 GCA_018235645.1 Junonia grisea | reverse complement strand
TCAAGAATTTCGACACAGCGTGCGAAGCAACCCATAGCTCAAATGGCTAGAGCACCTGCCCCGGCAAGGCAGAAGGTACGGTTCAAATCCCGTTGGGTCGCGAATTTTTGATTTGTTGTTTAAATCCAATTACATTTTCAAATTATCCAGTTACACACTCAAATATGCACAAAAAAAATCACCCAGATCAGTCCAGTCGTTTAGGAGATAGGTGCTAAACATCCCTATCGACGAATTTTATAAAATGAAATTTATAATTAGTGTAAAATTCTTCGATATGGATGTTTGTTTAGCGACACATAATAATATATGTTATTTATGATATTCCTTATTATTGAGAACATTATTATAAACGATGTGTCAACACGTGCGAGGCAGATGTGGTGCATCGTCCCGAAGCGTCGCATCGCATGAGATATGATTTTTTGTTAAAGAGACTCGTAAATATTATTTCACACAACATAATAATGAATACAAAAACGTACTACCTATTTAAAGCAGCATAAAGTACTTTGAAATGTATTCCAGCTCCTTAAATTAATTAATTAATTAAAGTAATGTTTTGAGTTGAGGGTATGGGAAATTAATAAGTACATTACAGATAAGACTCGGAAACTTCTTGACATGCTGTCTGGCATGGTCACAATAACCATTTCCGTTGAAATCAAGAAACCGAAATATTTCGTGATTACATTGCTTTCTTAACTTCGTACGAGGAAGTAAAAAGAAAGAGAGGTCTATGGAGACAATGGTCTTATATTTTATGAGTTTACTTTATCTTTGGAAGTGCTCAGTGAGTTAGTGCAAGAAATAAGTCTTAAATTCAGCAGTATTCGTGTTCCAAGTTACGTCGATTGTCCTCAACTAGAAGCTTTCGCAAAAGTTTATAATTAATGTCAGGGAAAAATTTACCCCGAGAAAATCGAATCGTTCACCCTGTCGTTTAATCAACGCTCGACTAATGACGACCGACTCTTGTTTCTTTGTTCTGATCTTTAAAACTTAAAACCATTGTATTTAAATCGTACTACTTTCATAAATTCAAAAATTTGTTACCCGATTTTTTATAAATTCAAAATAACTGTAACTTACTTTAACTTAATTGAATTGTAATAAACTACAATATATCACGAAGCCTTAAATGGAGTAAACACAATTGGTATTTCCATTGAAGATGTAGTGGCTCTCAAATTAGCCCACTTTCGTTCACCGGAACCGGACCTTTAGGCCTATTAGTTGTGCCTACAAATTGAATTAGTCGTAAATAAATCTGGAGTTAAGGGTAAGATCCAACTACATGCTAAGAAACTGTTAACATTGTTAACTGTATTCACAGAAGTATTTATTATTTCCAACACGTCTTCAAAATATTTCGCCCGTTAGAAACGTTTCGATAATGGAAGCACAATATCTTTTCTTTCTATCGCACACATTTTTTTAAATTTCTACATGATATTCAACATTTCATGTAACATGGATTTTTCCAAATTATATCATTCTAGCTTTTGCTGCGGTTCCGCCTGCGTGGAAATAGTTATCGCTGTTGGTAATAAAGCTGTCTGTAGACTCTTGGAAACAGCTAATTTTTTTTAACAGTTAATTTCAATTAATATAACCTACTATTTCATTCAGGCTTCTAACTTTATACCTGAAATTTTTATGACAATCCATTAAGTAGTTACGGCGAAATACACAAACAAATAAACGTTCGCTTTTATAAATTTTAAATATCAAAACATTTTATCACAGACATTCACGACCACATCATATTATTATTTATTTACCAAAGCCAATCAACATGTAATGACAATACATTTTGTCCACAGCATCTCGACGGCTAAGCGAATACGTAGAACACTATGAATCCCTGGAGTACGACGCGGACGCCGTGCACGCACAGCACAAGCGCACGCGGCGCTCACTCGACCCGCCCGACCTGCGCATCAGCTTCCGAGCGCATGGGAAGGACTTCAACATGCGCCTGCGACGCGACCTGTCAGCGTTCAGTGAAGATTTTAAGGTAAGGTTTTCATATGTATGCTTGACATTCTAACTTAAAAAGTTTGATGCAGTCACTTAATAGTCATTTTAACATAGATATGACAATTGGTAAATAAGATTGTAAACAAATAAAATGGGAATCGACTTGTTTTTAAGTAAATGAAGCTCAAGTGATCGTCATGTCTTGTATAAACTTTATAAGAGTTTCAAAAGAAATATTGGGGAGAAATTTTGTCCAAAAAGATCTTGTTTCAAAATACACAAAAATAACTATGCATAGTGCGTCAATTTAAATGAGATAACGTCTATCGGGTCTGCCAGTCTTATGTATTATAGCAGTATGTAAATTGTTGAATAAATATCTACGCATTCATGTACTATAACATAACATTAAAATTAAGATTACCTTAAAAAAATATTAACATTTTATTATAAAATCATGTAAATGGTACATAGTTTTATTTGCAGTCAAATACGAATAAAAGTTCATAAACGTTTGTAATTCAAAGCATTTCGAGATAAAAAACGAAATAATTTATCGTTGCACGTTTGTCATAATTTCTGTAGAAATAAAGCATTCAGAACGGCGAAATATTCAAATGGGTACATTAAAATGGGTTTTTACCCTAAAAATTCAGTTACCGAACTATTCTCTAGCAATGGCACACGTAAATTGCCCACTTATAATGCGAAATTCACGCTCAGTGGAGCCCTATAGCACGGCGGGAATGGAGTTGCATTCGGATAGAGAACACTACCTGGTACTCAGTACTCCGGAGTCGGGGTACGCAATAAAGCTATCCGATTTTCGGGTAAACTCTCCGGACTGACATTTAAAATTTAAATGCAGGCAATGAGAGAGCTTGTAAATTGGAAACATAAAGACCGCAATTTGTAGTCTACGCAGATAATAAGATTAGACGGACATACGGCGATTCTCTTTCTTTGTTACGGTTTTATCTGATAACAGACATCGATTGCTATAATCATATATGTTTGTATATGTATCTCGAATACCATGAAAGAAACAAAAAATGCGAAAGTTCTTCAGATTGGATGAATGGATTGATGTTTATTAGTTTCTTTTTTGCTCTTCCATACAAAAACGTTTCCATACAAAAATAATCGTGAAAGTCCAGGGAAAAATGCTTGTCCAGGTCCAGGCTTAAATGGTAAAAAAAAAATGGAAAAATTGGTAAAACAAATAATGTCTATACAAGCATTTAAAATAAACTATAATGACACTATGGTTGACATGACAACCTCTGTCGGGTCCACTAGTATGAAATAGAATACTTAGTTCGTATTATTAAAAGGATATATTTCTCGTATATCATTCTTAGTAGATTTATATATTATTTATTTTCAGGTGGAGGGATCCCAGGGTCAGTTACACGACGTCGATACCTCACACATCTATCACGGCGAGCTGGTTGGTGAGTACTCTTGTTGCTTCTAGCTAATCTTTATCTTATATAATAGCAATAACTGAAGTTATTCTAGTTCAATAAGCACGAACAAAATGTTGTTTATCTCAATATTGGGGTATTTCCAAGTAAATAAACACGTACTGAAAATATTTTTGTAAACGATTCGTGTAATATTTTTAAATGACTTGTTTCATAAAACTTGCATTAATTTGCTCCATTAAAAATAAAAAAATAAAAAAACATTTAAACTACTCAGCGACAACACAGGTTACCTACTGCCTCACATTATGTTTGAATAAAGTGACGGTAACTTACACGTTGACAAGATGGGGACAAACTTTGCAGATGACACGAACCATTTTCTCGTTTATTGTACAGGCGGCCTCAGCACACGACGTTATCTGCGCTAGAGATAGGTCGCTATTGTCTACCCTTTATAATAACTTTCACTACCGATTATGTTATCATAAAAGAGATTCGTATCACTTAATCGTTCACGGAGTAAGACGAAACCCTCGCCGGAATTAGTTATTCAAGGAGAGCAACAAAACATATTTCTTTTTGCAATTACGGCGTCAAAGTCCGGGCTAATTGGGAGCTTTCGACTACCACTTGACTTTTAATGTCGGAACGTACGCCGAATACCGACGGCCGAGATCTACGCTGCGGATGTTATCTGTTAAAATAATTACTTTGCTGGAAATTCAACAAACATTCCTCGTCTAAATATTTTCGCGAGTTATTCAAAGCATCGTCCTTTGCTAACGTTTGCTAACAACGTAGTTTCACTTTGAGTTCTTTCACATGGGGTGCTATAATATAATCGCTCGGCTGCGAAGATAAGCGGTGTAATGTTATTAAGGCGCATAGAAGTGGCGGTTTAGTATTGCGTTAATATACACGAGTCCTCGTGTAATAATTGTGAAAGTTTGGTACAGTGTAAATGGATAAAGTTGCGAGGGCGGAGCGGCATCGATCGCAGTTCGTCGCCCTACTTACCGCTGTTCCGATGCACTTAGCCACCGAGTTGCGAACCGCATTATAGGTATAGAGCGAGCCCTTAGCTGCATAATTTTAAGAAGTTTCAGTATTTACTACAATAGAGTGCACAAGTTCGTTGGTCAGATTTTTATTTTATACTGAAAACTTTTTAAGTTATTTCAGTTTAAAGTTATGTCAACATTAACTTTACTTACTAAAAAAGTTATAAAAATGCAATAAAATTTTATTATATTACAATTCCATAACCATAAAACTAACGAGAGTGATAAAAATAAAATATAAAAGCAGGTAGCAACAAACCCCGCGACTTATGAAAATGAACGCGTATTATTTCAACGCTCTCTTTTAAAATTTACTGAAGACATTTTCGGAGCCCGCGGTTTGAGCAAAAACATCACATCGCTCTCATATTTACGCTCCTTAACTTGTGTAATTTCATAATGTCGTAGCCTGATTTTTTAAATTATAATTTATAAAATGTAATTTTTAAACGCTAATAATGTTTTCGCCTGATTTACCATCATATAAAACCATATAGTAATCCTAATTGGATCTTAAGATTGGTATTCTTTGAGCATCATTATTATAATGTTCTTATTACACTAATTATTTTTAACCTTTCTCGCGTCAGATGTGTTTATATTTATTTTATCAAAGAAATAATTAGGCTTGGAGTTGCCTTTTGAAGTCTCTTTGATGTATGAAAATAAAATATGCTTTGTTAAATCTTACGCTCCGAGAGCTCTGAGCTTTATAATCAAGTCGACAGGATATAGTTATAATTTATTACTCACTTAATAGGTATAATATGAGTAGCCTTTCTACTAGGAAAGTTTTGTGCTTTTGAAGTACCTAAAGATAATTCCGAACTGATAATTATTTTACTTTAAAATTACGAATTTAGATAAATTAAAGGACATATCAAACAAATGTATAATGTTTGGAAATGATGGGCAATCAAATTGATTTTGAACCAACCAATTTCGCTCTGTAAATTCGTCTATATTAGTCAAATGTAAATTAAAGTGTCAATTCCAATTATTCACCGTATCAGTCATAAAAAATTCAACTCACAAATAAACCGGGACCCTTTGAATAAATTGTCATATCTCCCTCCTGTCACCTGCCGCAAATGAAATGACTCACCGCCGGTATCTGATGTAATCAATTTGTATTCTAATACTATTTGAACACGGAAACTTACCTACGACGGTTATAAACAATTTTACTACAAATGTATTACCCACTCGAACAGTTGCGAAGACCTTTTGTTTCTTATTATTACGGAATTGTGTGAAACTTTACGTCAGTCGACGCTTCCCCAGTTAATACACAAGTTTGAGACCTTGTACATAGGCTCAAGCAACCGAGTATGTAAAGAAAATGTATCGCAAAAAAAACTTCTAAGTAAGCCTGTTTTATTAAAATGTAAGAAATTCACTTTAATTGATACAAACTATACAAAATTTATCTGATTGCAAAAAGATATTATATCGCTTATATCTTCGCCAGTTATGAACTGATTTAAATGTCTTTAAAAAAAAATCAACAGTGATCTTACTAAAAATGAAAATCGGTTATGTTTTTCGTTTGCAATGTTTTACAGAAATTAAAAACATAATTATTACTTATATCAATAATAAATTAATAAAACAATCAGTACCTATATTTCTCAATACAAGCTTTTTCCGACTCTTCTCGGTAGAGTCGACATTCTGAACCGGTGTTATGCGCATGACGATTCAAAACCACTTTAAATATTTATTCAATAAAAAATTTCAAAAGATGCATAGAAATATAATTAAAATATATAGTTAGGTATTAATTGCTGTAACCTTCGGACTTATCAAATCAGATTAGGTGCCCGTGTAATTTTTTTTTCGACATTGTATACCAATGTCATAAAAAAATCTATTACATTTGATATTGAAAACGAGGCCGTTTTAGAGAAGGTTATGTTAGGAGTAGTTTGTACATAAGTTACATGTATGTACTGAGATATTAAGCTTTCGAATAGAACATCAATTACCGACAATGCCCGTCGGCACATTGCTTTTTGATATATTACGAGGAAAGTAAGTGGGCATTTAAAATTGCCTCGTATGTGTTTGATTGAATGATAAGCCGGCCGTCTGTCGGACCGGATTTAGCAACCGTTATAAATATGAACTTGACACCGTAAACTAAAACAACTTGTACCTATAATGCTTAAATCGTTCATAGAAATAAAAATATTTGGCTCGGAAAATATAAAAATCGCGTAAGTTCGATTATTATAATATAGCTTGAATGATTTGAATTTACATTTAAATATTTAACTTAGCTAGTTACTTTCTCAGTAATAAAATACATACCAACTTCTCATAGTTTTGAACAGGTTCAATATCGATGACATTCAATTGTTCCTTTGGAAAGATTTCCTCAGGCGGTACTCACAGAAGTTTTCTTGCTATTTTTTCTTTACTACTTATACCGTTTGTTACTATTTCAATTTCTCTTTCCAAATGT
Organism: Junonia grisea; assembly: GCA_018235645.1. Lineage (NCBI taxonomy): Eukaryota > Metazoa > Arthropoda > Insecta > Lepidoptera > Nymphalidae > Junonia > Junonia grisea. Next base: position 12,020 of record DVXP01000623.1, on the reverse strand, counting down.
ATTTATAGGATGACCCAATAAATTCTTATAAATGTATATTTTTATTGTAACTCTGGCGTAAAATTTTAAACAAAATTATCTAGAACACGTCCTGTTAGCATGAGGGCTTGACTTTGCAATAGTTGGTAGCAATTTACTTTGGTCGATTACCCAGCTAACTTGCGAGACAACCCATATTAAACCTTCGGCAGTAAAGGGTTTGTACAACTATTTCGATTAAAACGTAGGTGCAACCCTACTCATTTTAGGGCTTTAATTACTTTGCCAACGCCTCGAGGCATGTATTAGTTACTGTAAATTTTATTTCTAACAAAAATACAACGATATTATTTTTGAATGTTATTCACAAATTAAATACCGAAAAGTTTACCAAATCCGTTCGGTCATATTAGATAGATATTTTACTGGTTCAATTCAGTTTATATTAATTCTGTAATAATAAAAGATATTATTTTATTAATGAATATTACTGCCACACTACACTTTCTTGGAATGTAATTCTCCTTCGGCGTCCAATACTCGTAAGGCTTCGCATCTTCAAGCGACAGCCTTCCACGTGTAGTCGGATATGTGTCAGAATTTCTCTCACGGTACACACGTGCAGGGGTATTGTATTACGTTGTTTTCCTTCGACGCATTTCACCCTCGAAATAAAGTAAGAATGTTGTAATATTGAAGCGGCGGCTTAAGAATTTGTGTTACAATTTGTTTATTGATTACACCTTTAACGTGCCTCCTGCTTTTAGACATAAATATTGTGTTAAATTTTTGAAAATTGATACGAGTGTTTACATACATTCAAGTTCATACACTGACATGTTTTGATTATTATTACCCGATTTTTCCTTTCCATGTTCTCAACTGATATTTGATTACCCACAAACTGCCCAGTCTATAGGTTTGAGACAAACGATAATTTTCAATTTCACAAAAATAATACCGACTAGCAATGATGAAACTTAAATCACAGACTGTCAACGACCCTGGCAATTTCATTGCTACAGGAGCGACTTTTATTTTCAATTAAATTACCTTTAGGCTTTTGAACCTGCTTTAAAAATAAAACATGCCTGAATTTTTGACGCAGGATGGCTTAAGTAGCGAAGCGCAGCTCGCGGCCGCATAACGAGCTACTTAAATTTACGGTCAGACCGCACTTGACCGCTTTTTATTCGTTGTTTAACTGGAGACAATGGGCAGAACGCTTGATCGATAGCGGTCATTGTCACTTATTTGCCACTTTGATACGACGTTATGAAAGAAAACCACTACAGCCTATAACGATGATAAGTCGCTTTTTATAACTTAAGTTGTTGTGTCTCGAGGATTTATAAGATTTACTAGATTGGCTCACTGTGAAGAGATCAGATAAAGTTCTTAAAATTTACATATTCAATCAATCAAACTACAGCTTTAAAAAGTAATACAGATACTCTGAATAGATCAGATTTTCTAAAGGCTGATTTTTTTCAACAGATGAACCACAGTCGACCGTGTTCGGCTCGGTGACGGATGGCGTCTTCGAAGGCAAGATTGTGCTGAACGACGGCGCCTACTACGTGGAGCACGCACGGCGCTACTTCCCACCCAACGGCACCCGCACCAAAGTCCACTCTGTGATATACCGCGAAGGAGACGTTGTCGACCCCTATGCGCACAGGAGACACGGTGAGTTTATTAGTCAAATTGCGAAAACTTATAGACCAATACTTTGGTCGTGGTGTGAGAGATTCGTATATAACCTACTGTTCTGCTCTACAGGCTATATGAGTGATACGCCTATTATTGGGCATTATTTGTTTCAAACAATAGTCCGTTCGTATCATTGATATTAAACCACAACAATTGTTTCTAATAAAAATATGTTTACTTTTGTGGTTGTATTAATACTTATTGACACAATTTTTGGTTAGTTGTGATCAGCAATAATAATGATAACTCAACGAACTTGAATCATACTTACTGACATCATTACCTACTTTAGTATTACAAAATAAAAACACATTTTATGCGAACCAAACGAATATAACGAAAATACGAAACAATACATCATGCGAAATTGTTCTTGACATGGCGGTGCTAAGCCTCCTCGGACAAATCGTCGCGCAGATTTTTTGCTTACATTCCGTGAATGATATACAGACCGACAAACTTTATTCCGAAATTCTAGTTGGTTTGTGGACGTTATTGCAACACGTGTGTCTAATGTGAATAAGTAAATATTGCAAAAAATCTGCACTACAGCAACATAAAATCTAAATATCCGTTTCCAATCAATCTACTTAGGTTAACCAAACGGTTATTTGTCACGGTCCTCAAGTTTCGCAACAAAATAAATCGAAACAAAACCAAAGTGAAGTAAGTAAATTATCTTGCTGAATTAGATAACAATAACTCAATCGCAATAAACGCTATTGTTTCAAGTTCTGTAGCAATTTCAACTAGTTAAGTTCAGTCTAGTATAGTTTAATAAGATTTTTCAGAAAAAAAAACCGTTTCTCTGATCCTTCTATGTTAGTCGTACAATCAAAACTAGATAGGAGTTCTGAACGCAATTTACTTAGAACAGCTATTAAATTATCTAGCGTATGTGTTGAATGTGCAACAAGATTAAAACTGGAAATTAGAAACTAGGTGTAGTTCGTAGATGGCTCCGAGTCGGTCCCGTGCAAGTTTCGCCACAGTGTGTCGCGCGGCAAATGAATTGCAACGCAAGGTCGCTTAACAAACTTTAATCTCATTTTGCCGCGCGTCCGTGCGCTGCCGCCTGATTGCCACACGGCTTGCATCGGGAAAATTCGATGTAATTTATTACGAGGCTTCTGTACACTTTTTTGTAACAATACATCTTATAAATTAATGTTTTATTTGTATTGATCAGTTGTGTACAGACTCAACTCAAAGGCTCACAGGAGCAATAATACCTAACCGTCTTTAAATTTCAATCAACAGTTCGTATATCACGTCCTCTTACAAATACTTATCGGATTTTGTTCTAAGTTTATTCAGCGATACGATATTCAGCTTTTAATTACAATTTATTTTAAACTAAAGAAATTATTTTGATATTCATGAAACCTCGTGATTATCCATCAACTTTCTTAATACATGTAAGCATGGAATAAGATTCATTAAGCTAATTAAATTATTTTTGTTTTTGTGGCAGTTTTCCGTAGGCAAGTTCGCACTAATTTTAAATTATTATAGGTACTTGTAATGGGATTACAAAATTGCTTAGACCTTGAATCAGTTCTGCATGAATTGATTTCTATACAAACAAGTCTACGTAATGGTGATGAATCATCTCTTAGGATAACTGTTTAGAGATACATATCTATAATTCGAAAATTTTCCGTTTAATAAAACAGGACGTTACCGAAAATAAGCTCAAATAAAATAATATTGGTGAAAGAGAAAATGTTGTTCTTTGTTCTGAATCGCTTCCCACGACTTATCTAGGGTGGGTCTAAGATAACTTCGCCCAGTAGTATTAGCCCGTGCTCGGAGAGCGGGAGAACAAACGACATTCGCCATTCGCTCACATTCCACGGATCGAAAAGCTAAAATGTATTGCGATTCAGTTTACGTGATTGTCATCAAACCGGTCCAATTCCGTGTTACATAATACATATTCATCGGTCCGTAGGCTGAAATGGTAATTTCACGTCAACAACATTGCTCGGCGTCGTCGGGGTTTGCATTTTTGTCAACTTAGCATACAAATCTCGGCAGCGCTAAAAAATTTCACAGTAAAATCCTTGTTCGTCGCGTTTTATAAAAATTATTTTCTGGCAGCTGAGCTAGACTTCTAATGCGCAATGTGAGGGAAAAAAAATTGAAATCTGTTCATGCATAACCGTTTAATTTGATCTAAAAAGAACGTTCGCGTAAATTGATAGTTATTGAGCGAACAGGAAGGGTCGTGTTTAAATGCATTTGTTTTCATTACGGCTTATTGGACATTTGTATTGAGGGTGGTCCCTTTTTATACGTTCTCTATTGAGCTTCCATTTGAATATGAAAGACTAGCTCCATTGGATACTAGGTTCATTCAGTAAAGCAATTTATATTCTGACAAAGTGAATGTAAACACGTATTGATCGTGTGAAACGTTTTAAGCTCGTGTACATTGTACAAATGAAGAGAAAAATGTACCACGATTTTTTATACTATTTGTTCTATATGGTTTTATCTCCGTAAATTATCTGTATTTTCCGTATATTGGTCATATTAACGGTAATGTTTTTGGTTACTTTTTCGCCATTGTAAATCGTATCATATAGTCGTATAGTACTCGTTTACTAATTGGTACTGCTATTTCATCCCTCCATCTTTTCGTACCTATCGTAAAACAAAATAGTTCTATAATGTTTTTCTATAAATTCATCTATCTCAACAAAATCATGAATTATTAATTTAGCAGCTTAGGCAATAGCTATTTTTAGTATTAGACAGACAATCAAATCCATGGTTCCCGAGATGAACTACTAAGCATATACATTATTACAAGCATATTATATAAATTCTTGTACATGAAATCTCAACAAATCAATTACATAATAATAAATAATAATACGATAACATGATCTCGTCAAGCATGAAGAACGCGCGTTAATAAAATATTCCGTAGCGACAATTCCCGCACGTTCTCTGAATAAAATACTACGATTTTAAATCCAAAACAATCCGTTTATTTGGACGTCCATTTTGCGAGAACTGACACTCAAAGGATATTTCTCAACTGTGTTTTACCTGAATCGAAATAAAATTACGACAAAAATGCTCAATTATGGATTTGCTTATGAGTGTTATCAAGTTTATATAAGTACATCATCAGTTATTGTCTTTTTCTGTAGAATTTATTATATGTCTCTCTTATTATATAATATTGACTAACCTTCGGTTTTACTCGCTTTTATTATTCAATAGATCTCAAAACTTATCGTATAACGCAAAAACACAAACATAAAAACTTAAATCTAAAAACAATTGTCATGTGAAGCATAACCTCAAGTTAAACCATGTGAAGTCAGGCCGTGGAGATAGTAAACAGTAAACGAATACAAACAGTATGTTTTTCTTCCACCCAACAAAGTAACCTCAACATCACAAATAAGTTACCTGAATATTTTATTTCCTCGGAGTATACTCTGAATATATATTTCAGGATAACAAGTCTCAAGCCTCAAGTAATGCTTTGAAAAATGGTGCATACGTAAGAATTTCATACGTAAAGAAAAGTTAAATGACGTTGTTAAATTGTTCGACAAGAAGTCTCCTGGAGATACTGCTCTAAATCTTATTATTGGTATTCTGAACCATCAATATAATAAGAGATAGTTTGAATACGATTTTTTTTGTTTTTTGCGCACATTATTATATTTTACGAGTATATACAATCATGTCTACCCCTGTTACTTGGTACTAGTGTAATTTAAAAAACCTTTTTAGTGGATCTATTTAGTATAGAACGATCCAGATAAATTTTGGCCTTCCAGTGACGAAATGAGTCATTTTGTCACTGGAAGGCCAAAATTAAGTATTCTAATATTAAGTAACGTTTATTGGAGTTTAGATATCATTCTATACGTTTTTTTTTTCATTTCAATGAAACACATTTAATTAACGAAAAGAAAATTTAATTAACGAGACTGAAAAAAAATCTCATTAATTGTTTTCCTATTCTAGTACTTAACTGTGTACCTGCCTAATTGAATTTATTTACTTGTGTATGAATTTCGCTGTATGCCGTTACAAATTAGACAAACAAGCAGCAGATGTTCAAACGCGCTTCCATTCAGTCGCCTGTAGCCATAATTAAGCTGATTAAAGTCCGTCCTCAATCAATTTCATTTATCGCGTCGCTTTAAATCTATGGTAGACGCAGCTGGACGAATCCTTAATTGGCTAAATGCAAAAATTGTGAGATCTTATTAGGTATATCACGGTCACTTATGTTCAAGGACTTCTAATACAAAATCTACAAATTATTTTGCAAAACTTTATTCATGGATTTTTTGCAATCTGCATATGTACATAATTGTTGAAAATCGATTGAATTCGCTTTCAAAACGTAAAAATTACGGTTGTTATATATTTGCGACAATGTCATGTGCTTTCCCATTTACTCGTAATAATAAAGTACAAAAACACTTACGTTTTTCCACTCAATAAAAGTCAATTGCGGGCATCGTTTGTTTCAAATAGATACAAATCTCACCATAGTCTGCCATCATAACAGTGCAGCAGCAGAACGACTGAAAAAATAACAAAGCTAGCGCAAGGGAGATTTAAAATTAAAAACCGCTGAATAGACGTGGTATTTTTTTAAACCTATATGTCGTGTTAGCGCACATTGGCGCTTCGCATCCGGCACGCTGCATTTTAACGAAGCTTCTATACGCGGCCGCCAGATAACGGAAATTACGGGCTGCGGGCGTACATCTCACCGCGCTAATGCCTAGCCAGCTTGCCCGCCCGGCCCATTCAAATGCCATATTTACGTTATGAGGGCATCATTAGTGTTCTCATGCGATTTTTAATTTACAATGGAGACTCGTTCAAAGCCCACCCTTCCGACGTCAACGCTCGGGTAACGCAATTATACTATCATCTTGTAGATTTATAATAGATCTCATAAAATCTCCGTTGCTTAGTTTCTGGATGTTTTAACCGAAAATATTCTTATTCTCAGAAAACGAAAATTCTATTATCATTAAACATTCTATTTCAATGCTTGTTATGTTAAGAAATGTTTCGAAGAAGACAAATTACTGAACTTTATCTCTGTAAAGCACATATTTAATGGTACAATTTTTGTATTTTCTGGTGAATTTGCATCGTCTGTTTTTTGTTTAATTCACTTTGGCAAAATATACAATCGCATGTTAACCGATGTACATTTTGCAGCACATGTAATGTTGGTTACATTTGGTTTTCGGGTCTGTAGTTGCCTCGTGGGTTTTGTTTGTTGGCCCGTCAAAAAGTTGGTAGCACACATGTTTAGTATTTGCGCCGGGGCGCGGCGGAACTCTAACAACTTCCCTCATTTACATCGCCCATCGCCATAGGCGTTTGCTTTTGTTTGTCGCTCGTTTGCTCCCTTAAATATTTTTCGCGTTGCGTTCACCAATTTATTAGTTTTTAATAAATCCTCTTTGCATTCAATTTTTGTGTTTATAATGGAAAAGTACATTGTAAAAAAATAAATTCAAATGGCATAGTAGGTATTATAAGGTTTTTCATATTAAATCGCATGACTTTTATAAAAGCATGATATTTATAATATCACAATGTTTTCTACGTAAAGCTTATGAATATTTATGTTCACTGAAACTTTAATTGCTGAACTGAAATATCAGCTTTTTACGATCCTAAACGGAGCACTTAATTACCATCGTTCATTAACTCCGGCACAGCTGTACCTCATTCGAGATTATTTATCTACCCTCCTCCCATGTATCTTTCATTCAATTTGACCTTTGCATGCTTTTAATGTAATAACGCTTTTGCTATCTCACAAAACAAACCTTGTACCTATTTGGAAGCACTTTCGCCCGTGTTACTGCGAGTGGCTTTAGTGGTAAAAGTCAATAATTGAGTACAGCATTAGATTTCCTATCGCAAGTTACATGTCTTTGTGATGGTTTTACTCGTTTTCTTTTATTAAATTCTTCTAACTTACGATCAAACCTTATAAAATAATTTTCGATAATGTTAAAAGTTAATTATTCTAAAAATCCGTAAGGTATAAAGATTACAGACACTTGTTAATTACCATACGCAATGTATCAGTCATGAAATAACAATAAAAACAATGAATTTGAGTGATTCTCACCGTAAACCACCAAATTAGATTGACCATATACGGTAACATTTTCGATAGATTGATTTACGTTAACTTCATTCTCCTGGTAGACTTCCGGCTCCGTTCAAACGGAGTGTTCCTTATTAGATGACTCGTTAATCACGACAGGAAACTGGGATATATAAATATAGCGTTGTAACTTTGTAGTTAAGCGCAACCAGTAATCAATCGGAAGACTTCATGAGAAATCTATCGCTGCCCTTATTCTACTTTATCTACCAACTAGCGTAGCAATTTGCATCGTGAAACCATAGAGCTATTAAAGCAATGCATTGTTATATTTCGCATCGAGGAAAATTGAAATCGAAACAATGAAAAGTTTATAAAACTCCGATGTGCTTGTATAAGAAAATGATTCAAATGCGTCTCCATTCATAGCCCATGGGCGATACCGTCGCGACGGCTGGCGGACGTTTCGTTTTATTTTATTTTCTCGTCGCACTAACGCGAACCGCAAACTTGGATTTTGTCATGAATAATTTAAAACATTCCCTTGCATTACGCGAGATATTACAACCTGCCAGATCGATTGCTGCGAAATACGAACGTATTGATTTTATTACGGGGAAACCGAATTCGCATAGGTATACTGCATTTCAAATTTGAATGTCCTCATTTTATTTCGACGTGCTCGACGAAATATTATTTTATGTTTGTTTTTTTTTCATTCGTGTTCGTTATTTTCACTCCGAATGAAACAACCATTTGTAAACTATTCGTATATACGTACGCTTTAAAATGAATCTAATAGTAGTTTGCAATGCTACCTATGTTACCTACCTATTTGAAAATTATTTTTTTCAGCCAAAATAAATAAAACAGCATATTATTATGTATTTATGTATATATGTAAAATAGAGCTTCTTTGATTTAACTTGTACCATAAACTAACTTGCTCCTGATAAATTGTAATTGCCATACTTACAAGCATTGTTGAACATATTCAATTCATTAAGTTAAAAACTCCCAAATTTTTGCTTTAGACATTGTACATATTATATATGTATTTATACTATATTATGTTAGAGCGAGTGCTCTAACCCGCTTTGCTTTGCGTGGATGTTATCCCTCCAGAAAGTAGCTTATTTCCTTCTCCATGGTACTATCTTTGATATCAATATTTATCGAAATTGGTTCAACGGCTTAGACGTGTAGACGTACCAGACAGATGGATAGGGCTACTTTCGCATATATACCTAATGTAAGTAAGGATTTGTGACCATGGTTTTATTTGCACGCTTTTGTGTATGTTTTATTCCCTATGCGTTTGTAGTGTGTGTAAGATAGGTACTTAATATAACATTAAAATTTTAAATTCTGAGTAAACCCTACCCAAGAGTTAGGTGTTTCAAACTTTAAATAAAATTTAATTTTAGAGAAAATCTTGCGTGCTGCTTGATGTATCGTATGAGTCTGAGACGCCCATGCCGTCTAGACGGAATAATAGTTTTGTAAAGTACCTTCAGATAAAGTTGGCACATGCAGAATGGCAAACACTTGGAAAATAAATTGCACCGATAACTGAACCTTGTAACTGCAATATCTCAATTTTCATGCTATAATCCCCATTACCAAGTGTACGGGATGGTTGAATAACTAATTTATCGGCCACACGGTTATGGATCAAATAATGTATTTAGATAAGTTTAGTTTCTAAGTAGGTACATACTTTTTTTAAGTTAGCAATCATGCCCTAAAATATTTTTTAAGTTGATCATTATTAATAACGTTCCTGAAAAATTCTCCTTTAAAACATTACATCGACGTTTATGTTACTTTTGACGAAATGCTCTGAAGATTATCAGATGTTAATGCATATTAGAATAGGTAATAAGCAGAAAGCAATAAAATATTACTTATTCCTTTGTCTAAAATCAAACATATTGTCGCAGGTCACGTAGGTGGATGCGGGGTGACGGACGAGGTCGTGCAATGGATGGAGCGCATACAGAACTCGGGAGTGGACGACGAGCCTCCAGTCTCCGCCACTCCCACGCACACGCACCACTCCTCTGCCCCGAACTCACCACATCCGAACAGCCTCAGGGACGATTCTACCAGGTATATAGTAAAAAGCTAATTTGAACATTTAACATGAAATCAAGGATTTTGTCTTACCAGTTAATTGGCTAGAGCGGAAGATGCGGGTCCGAATCCTGCAGTGTCGCGAATATTTGAATTAATGTTAAAAGTTTAATATAGTTTTCCCACGTGCAGAAGAACACAAAATAATAAATGAAACAATAAGCTAATTTGATTAAAAGCGATGATACCACAGTTACATGGAAGTTTTCAGTCTATAATAACCCTTTAATGCATCAAAGATTAGATATTGAAAAATGTCAGATAGTGTATGTAGGTCATAAGGACGATGAATCATACTCGCATTTCCATTTTAAAAAATCCAATGACTGATGGTGCATATCATGCCGTTAATGCATAATATTGGATGTTTAGAGATACGTCAATATACTTAGTATAATGCATTTGCTTTCAATTTCATTGCGTTTAGGTACTCAAGTTTGTAATTATTTTTGTATTTCTAATGCTTAGTCCTTGCGCATTATTTTACCTAACTATGTGCATAATACCTTTCGAAATTGAAGCTAATTTATTTAAAAATCAATAAATTTTGGTTTAAGTAACTCAAATGTCATGATCAGTTTATTAATAAGGTAAATTTTTATTCGTTACTTCCACAGGCACTGGGACCACCACTACAACAACTACAACAAGTACTCTCGCGCGGCGAACACCGGCGAGCACGCGCGCTCGCGCCGCGCCGCGCCCGACGAGAAGATACGCAACATGTGCTCGCTGTACATACAGACCGACCCGCTGATATGGCGACACGTCAGGGAGGGCTTCCCGGACGTGAGTACATGCGTATTATTGTATTAACTTGATGTAGACTAGCAGGCCGTTCCGGTTTTGCACGAGCTAAACAGAGGTTATAATTTAAAGTACTCGAAGTAGCCATAGCATGGATAATGGAGCATGAAAGAAATTTCGAAATCGGTTATTTAGTTTTTGAGTTTATTCTTTACAAACATACGTACAAATATTTCCTCTTTATAACAATAGTATAGATTAGCTGGAGCCGGGGTGATTGAATAACGGTGCGTAGATTGGATAAGTATAAAATAAAATGTACGTTCCATGTTCGAGATGAAGTCGTTAAATTCTTTATACATATACTGATGCACCCGACAAAACCCGTTGTCCTGTCCAGTGTCAGTGTCCTCTACCAGGTCCAGTTGTATTTTCAACCTGGGACTCACTCAAATATACTTAGGTACCCATAGTTTCACCCTAATGGGTCGTTTAGGATTAACTTCGGACAAATGGTGAACAAATATTTCCAATAATATAGGGGTTTCGCTAATGTTAGGTCACGTAACCACGACAGCATTAGCCAATAGGAGTGTGTAAGCGGAGATGAGTCGTAATTACCAGCTATCTCCTTCACTTCCTACCTGTTAGCCATAAGAAAGCAATTTACATAGAAAACTTGTTTCTTACTAACTTAAAGGTAATTAATTGACTAACGGTACAGGTAATTTCGATACAGTTTTAATGGGAAACATCTCATTATTGAATTTAAAATGTTTTAGTATTAAAATTATAAACACATAATAATTAAATGATATAGGTGTTATTTTTGTGGTTTTAAACAGAAAAACCCCAACTTCCCGGAAATGACAACGTGTCGTTGTGATTAGCGATAATAATAATTTGTCTGCTTGTAAAACCCAAAAAGTTATTGTTGAAAATGATTTTATAGTAATAATTACTTTATTTAGATCGAATTGGGATATAGGTATATTTTGACGACTGCTCCATGACGGCTTGTATCACATCGTCACACTTTTGTTTACCGCTCAAAGGAATTTCTGTAGTCGTTGTACGGATTTTCACAGATCCTAAAGTTAACACGTTATTATACACTTTCCAGACCGTTTATAACAAACATAAATGTTGTTATTTGATGAGGAAAATACTGTAATTCAATCGTTATTGGTTCACCTAGAAACGGTTGCCGAGGTTAGATGGAAATCGCTATGAAAGCTGGCAATTTATCTGGATTTCAGTAAAAAACTGTAATCCATCTTCACTACTATAGTAATATTGTAAAGAGGTTTTTGTGATAAGG
>DVXP01000622.1:0-18962 GCA_018235645.1 Junonia grisea | reverse complement strand
TATGTTTCGATCAGCTAACTAGTTGGACGTTGAGTGACGTTTGTTGAATCAACGTTCGGCCTAGTGATCCAATTGAAAGTCATCATTCAATGAACGCGCTAGCGATTCAATTGGATAGCGGATTCAACACGATGACTGCGACATATCTACTAATTAAACTGCATTGTAGGTAGTATTATCGAGTGAAGAAAACTACGTTTCAAATCATTTCACGTAAGTCCTTGCTATTAATTGATAACTTACGCGCCCTCGCAGCGAATAAGCTAGAGTCATATTTGCAGTGCGGCCATTAAATGCACGACCTATCAGCAAAAGTCTTAAAAGTAATAGAAAAATCAAAAGAGATGAGAAATGATGACTTCGTTATACCAGTTAATATATCATAAGAAATACTTATTGGCAGCTATCGCTCCTTCTTACTAGTTATGTTAAAATTTGACGGTAAAATTACTTCTGCCAATAAACGTCAACTACGACGACACGACAAAAAATACAACTTATCACATCATAGGGGACACAAATAAATTTTAAAATTATATTAAAATAAAAAGTAAGGTAAATTTTAGGTGATAGGATCGAGCCTTTTGAACTTGTTACAACTAATATTTACCTTTTAGCCATCTCCCTCACAATATGAAATCTAGTTTTTTTTATAGCCAACTGTACACGAATTTTCTTTCACTCTGTTACTACCTCGGTCGAGTCAGTGCATATCCGAGCAGTCATACAGTAAACTTTGCCATAATACAAAATAAAAAAATAATAATTAATAATCGCATAACCGCAAAGTTAATGGCTCAAAACACAGCAGGACTGATTCTCGCGGCGAGTAAATATTTGAAGCGCAAACACACGGGTGGCGACTGGAATAAACTCTTCGATATTGATCAGTGGAACTGACATGAGAACTGCAGAGAATACACGAGAAATATCCTCGCGTATAGAGCATTATTCGTTAACCAAAAGAGCAGCAAAAAGTGTAATGATTGATGGTTTTGCGGGGCATTAGCGTAACACAGCTTGTATGTATCCCACTGCTGGGCATAGGCCTCTTCTCATATTAGAGAGATGGTATGGAGCTTAATCCACTATGCTACTCCACTGCAGATTGGTGGATATACATGTGTCAGAGTTTCTTCCAGCATATGCAGGTTTCCTCACGATGTTTTCCTTTACCGCCGAGCTCGAGATGAATTTAAACACAAATTTAGCGCTTGAAAATACAGCGGTGCTAGCCAGGGTTTGAACCCGTGACCTTTGGTTAAGATCCACGTGTTCGCACCACTAGGCCATCTCGGCTCTTTTGCGTGGCATTAGCGCGATAGATCAATTGAACTACTTCCGTTTCTGTTTCCACTGAAGAAGAAAAAACTTATACAAATTCATAAGCTATATTCTTCATTTGTGTTATGGAATTTTTCTATAGGTTAGCATATCCAGCGACTTGCTAAAAACTTCGACAAAAATGTCAAACTACATGAAAAAAAAATGTCTGAACTGTTTACACTCGTACGGAATATATGGATTGGATACCTTTTACTGGCAATAAGTTTAACAATTAGAGAAACTAGTGTTCACACAGAGACATTCGATGTCTAGAGTCTATACTGAGGTGTATATAATATAGAAGTCTATTTGGACCTTTAGGCCATTCCATTTCAAATAGTCAAATCATACAAATATGAATTGTTTATTTATAATTTCCAAGTACTTAAGGTGTGTATTACCAATGGAACAACTAAATTTCACTGTTAATTTTTAGTGTTGAACAAAATTAGATAACAATTTCACAAACGCTTAAACCAGAGTAATCGAGTCAGTTTCGATTAATATTCGAGTAATTAGTCGGCTTACGACGTTATTGTGCTCGTTCGGGGTCGGACTAAAAAATATGGATCAATTCATAAGCAGATAGAGTTATTGATATGAAATCTCCTATTTTATTTTTGTTGAATATCCTTAAATATGTCACTATTGAAGAGAATTCTAATTTAATAACAGGGAAAATTACTATTTTTCTATGTTTAAATCAATACAGCAATCAAGAAAAATTATGGGCTTAAAGTAAACACGTTACTGTAACTTTGTATTTGTAATCTACAGAAACTTCTGCGTATTTTTTTAGGGGTATTATAATATAATAATTAGTAGCTTCGCCATTCAGCTTCGTAAAATCTATTCTTAGTGAGTATCTATATAACAAAATGAATATTCCTACTTTTTTCAGATCATAGAAGTTACTTTTTGGCTATCTTGATGAGTTACTATTTCATGATAACAGTTTTTTTTACATAAGAGCAAAACCTACAATAATTCCTCGTTTTAATGTTTTCCTTTCCCACAAAAATACACAGACCGGATAAAACTATTCTATCTAATACACCGATTGATCTTGTAACTCGGTCCACACATGTAGTCCACTGATTAATAGGGGCTAGCAAGCAATTAGGCGCAACACGAAAATAATAAAGGACACTCGGTACCTTTACAACGCTGGGTCATTATTTATGTGAGGATAATATGAGATTCATTATTATAACTAAATTACTGAATTTAGTTACCAGGTAATAATATGGTTGTAATAAACTGTGAAGGGACTGACTGGTTATGAAATTACGTTTAAAGAGAACATATAACGTGTGGATATTATTGTAAGTAATGATATGAAATGAAGGAAATGACTGTGTCCGTCATTTTAGATCTAGCCAAAATGTTAACTTAAACAAGAAGCTTGAAGGTTTTAGATAAAACATTAAGACATTTTTATATCAGAAAAATTGAAGAGAAAATAAAATACTTCGAACCATAGTCAATTATAATACTTATAGAAGGCTGAAGAATATACTACCAAAACTAATTTTGCAAACCAAAAAATATGGATTTTCAAATGTGTAACTGCACGTTATTTTAAAAGACCTTATGACCAAAGTCAGTTCCCAGCAGCTCATCGTCAATATAACAATGTTAAACTGAGTATCGAGTAACAGAAGCCTCCCGGGAACCTCCGCCATAAATCCGCACCGGAACGCCTTTCGGGAACACGTTCATAGTACGGGGATTTTGTGATGGGAGTCTAAAATGGTTTAATCATATCTGAGTTGGTGAGCATTGTAGTTTGGCACACGTTACTTTACTTTTTGTCAGATCTGTTAACTTCTGTATGAGTAGAAAACATGGGGGGGGGGGGAATGTTTATATAGGCTGTGACCACAATTTAAACATTTGCAACACCGGAGAAGCTAGAATTACATTGTCAAATGAAAGAAAAAAGAAATTTTGATTAACATGAAATACGTAAAACAAAACAGTTTCGCGAGTTTTTTATAGGTTTCTTGTCAGGTTTTATCTTTATTTCTGAATCAGTTGACGTCGAAAAAATGAATACAGATAATAGTCTAAGTTTGAATAAAATGGCCGTTGGAGCAGACGAGTCCTGGAGTGGAGACCGCGTCTTGGCAAACGTAGTGTAGGACGCCCTCCGGCCCGCTGGACCGAAGCAAGGTTGCCAGAGTAGGCTGTTTGGCGCAAACTTGGGGAGGCCTATGTCCAGCAGTGGATTGCGATTGGCTGACGACGACGACGATGAATAAAAACTTTTTTTTGAAGGGGGAAAGTGGAGGGGGGAGGTAGAATTGAGAGATTGATTTACGTTTATGTTTACTTGAACTCTTAGTTCGATGTTTCATAGCTGATGTCTAATAAATTTACTGCCTGACGCAATTTTCCCCACGATGAGCATAAAATCTTAAAGTTTGTTATTTTATGTACAAGCACTCGCAACGTCTTCAGAAATCGATGTTTCATACGAGGATGATATCGTGCCGTATATCTTTCGGCCACTATTCAATGAATAAATTCTTCCTGTAACACTATAAACCTTATGCGTATAAGGACTATATTGAGATAAAATAATGCTGCTGTTGCTCAATCGAACTTTGATGAATTGTTTGGATAAATACAGTGTATATTGACAACGTATTGGAATTGAAATAATCGAATATAACTTAAATGGTGAATTGAATAATATATTATTATTGCACTTATATCGGAATTTATACTATTTGCAACGTCGTCGTCGTCAGCCAATCGCAGTCCACTGCTGGACATAGGCATTCCCAAGCCTCCCTCATCCAGCCCGCTCCGGCAACCGCAGCGGGCCCATAATTAAATCAAATCAAATATACTTTATTGTACACCAAATAATAGAAAGAATAATAAAAAGAATGGTACAAAAGGCGGTCTTATCGCTAAAAGAGCGATCTCTTCCAGACAACCTTTGGCTAGAGGACTTTGTTTACCTAATTACAAGGGTTCGGAGGTGTACACTATTTGAACATTATGCCATATTATGTGATAATATGAAATATATTTAGTATTCGCAATAGAGACTAAAGTAGATTAAATACGTATATTTCCCAACGTTTTAAGACTCGGAAGTTTTTGAAGGCAGTATTTCGGTAACCGTCCCGACTGTTGCATATTTGATGCGGTTTGTTCAGAATCGGAACAAATACAAACTTTAATCAAACAAGGAATTCGCATTGCGGTACTCAATGCTTACTTGGAATTCTGTTTCGTTTTGTTATTGAAGTTCGTTAGGACGTAGGGCTTTAAAATTGTTACTATCTTTCATGGGTTCTTGGTGAAAGATACGTATTTTTAAATATAGTTATTTTAGTGATTAGGCTTTTTAAAGTAGTTTTAATTTAGTTGAGTTCGTAATTTAGTAAAACAAGACGAATAAAAAATTTTTTTTATTATCCTAAAAGAGATTCAAATCACATTAGCTTAATAAGTTACTCAAAATAAAAAAAATGACTTATTTACAATAAAATCTCGTCATTTATACAGAATGAATAACTAAAACCATAATAATAAATGTTATTACAACTCACTAAAAGATAATTAGGTTGTGCTTATTTTACAGTAGGTAATAATTGTCTATAAATAATGTTTTTATTCAGTGACCAGTGATAGCCGATGGTCATCTGTCAATAATTACCAAATAACCACTTAATCTTACAAAGTTAATCCAAAAACTGCTTAAGATAATTTTTGAGACACGATTTCGTAATTTTAATGGAACAAATTCAAAGAAACATTAAGCCAAAAAAATCAACAAAGGGATCTGTAAAAACATGATATTAAGTAACTAAAGATACACATATCTTCTACTTTGAAAGTGCTTAACGACCAGTGAACATTGAATAGCCTCTCAAAGTGGACAAAATTATTTTAAATACCTATACCTAATATACATGTTGTTATAAAAATATTGTTAGAAAAAGCTACTTAAGTAAATGTTGTTTAATCTACTATTTACCTATGTACTTATAATAATAAATCTATAGAATAAATCACAGCTACATATACCAAAACCATCCATTCAAGTCATACCAACTTAATCGTCCAAATCTCTCGTCGCTTCATCAAGAACAGTCATCAATTTAATTTTAACAGCCATCTTCTTAGAAACTGGCACGCTTTGTAACGTACTCAACATTGACAGCAAAAACAGTTTGTCTTCATCCTCATCATACTTTGTCTTCTTGGATCTAAAACTATCTTCTTTCAAAGGATCATCAATCTCTTCTCTCTTTATTTCTGTAAGGTCTGGTACCTCATAATAGATATAGTCTGGTGCGTCATCCAAGTCTCTAGAAGTGACAACTTTGCGGAGGAATTGAAGTTGTTGGAAGTGCGCGTATTCTGATTTTCTTGGTCCTGGATCGTCACCGGATTTCATTCTTTCCTGTCTCTTGAGTTCTCTCGTGAAACAACCACGGATGCCCTTCCATTTCTTCTGTAGGAGGATTTCTGGAATTTGTTACTTTATTTTATTTAGTGTTTTTATGTATCGAAATTATTTTATGAATTTTAAAATTATATCCAAAAGTTATGACTCGAATTCGAGCGTGTATATTCGTATACCCAATAATTCTTGATACAATTATATTTATACTTAAGCTTTAAATTTTATTCTTTAACTCTTTTTTATGTACTTTATCATTTAGCAGATACCTATTCATTGTTTTAATAACAGTTTTGGAATTTCTGTCATACATTTTTTTCCTGAGAATTTTGGCTACCACAAACTACATATTCAGTGGTTCATAAATGGTCTTGCATTGAGTTATAAAACTGATCTGATGATTATCTTTATTTCTCAAAGTATCAATTTGATATTAAATTACATCAGTAGATAAGTATGTAATATTATCTTTAACCACTCTACCATTAAGTTTATGTTTAATATGCTTGATTAATGTAACTACCACGAAAAAACGACCTGTCTGTATAATCATATTTAATTTTTAATAGATTCATAATTAAGTCCACACAGTTAATTTAATAAAATATTTTTATAGCATATTGTAATGTCCTCTTTTTAAATAAGGTAGTCATCATGTAACTATTTACTTAAAATTTTGATAACGGAATTTTTTTATATAAAGGTACTTGAGCTAATAAAAGCTACACTTAAACATACAAATAAAGTGTTTACTCAATCATATCATATAAAACCAACATGTAAATAAGGTTCAATATCGCTCAAACCGTCACTGTCACTCACCCATATCTCTTCTCTCCGCGGTCGTCAAGCCCTTACCGCCGAAAATATCAACAATGTCATCCCAGCATTGCTTCTTGATTTCCCTCTTACAATAATCCTCCGACGTATTATCCCATAATGGCGGACGATTCTCTATTTCTTCTATAAAACTTTCGGTATCGAACTCCATATTTTGCATACTGTTTAAAATAATTAAATACTCGTCTAATGTAAGTGTGCAATCGCGCGGTTGCCAGCTCCGCGACCGACTGGCTATAGCAATGGATGCGTGGCCAAGATGGCGGCGCGTGACGTAGAGGCGAGTTGGCAACGCCGCGTCGCCGTCGACTTTAGTACGTATCATTATTTATAGCTTTGGTTACGTCGCCATTAGATAGAGATTTGATTTATTTTGTTATAATTTTTTTTACTGATGTAAACCTTAACAAAATATTTTTAAAAATATAAATAAACGATAGATAAATACATGTCTAAAACCTAGGAAACCCATCCCTTGGGGACCATCCTCTTCCCAGTTTTACAATATACAATTATACAAGTTTAAAAAGAAAAATATACCTATAGTATTAATACCAAATACTATTTAAAGTACACAACAAAAAACGTAGATGCATTTTAATTTAAATTAACCATTTATAATAAACTAAAAACCAACTATGGTAACTAAATTAAATTGAATGTATAGTTTTTGCATTGAAATAAACTATTTTCCCGTATTAAAATTTATACGTTAATCGTATTGGAATTGAAATAAAGGATATAATGGAATGCTTCCAAAATGTTGGTTGGATATTATTGCAATTAAACCGGAATTAAATCATTTTATAACAAATATATTAATATTTTCATTTGATAGTAAAACAAATTTGTTTAGGGCCTGATTATAAATAAGACCCTACAAATTTGTTTTTATACTTTTGTTAGAAAAACTGAGTTTGGAGAGAATATAGCAGACACTTTATATAGCTTATAAAATGTTCTATAACATTTATATATATCACATTAAAATATTGGTTGGATATTATTGCAATTAATTCGGAATTTCTACAATTTGCATGCGATGTGATAATTATGCCATAAGTATAACATATTTAATGATTGCCATCTTGAATTGTCTTTTCTTAATTTTTGTATAATAAATTACCAGAAATAAATTAAAGAAGTGCGTTACTATATAAAGCCTTAATATAATACTTAAAACACATGGATTTAATAATTCATTCTTTCTTTCGGATATAAACTATTTTCCCGTATTAAAGTTTATTCAACACTACATTCATTAAACTTTTAACGTACTTTTAAATGCAATTTAATTATTTTAATGTAAAAACTTTAAACGTAACAAAAATGACTAATGTAATGGCTCTTTGTTCCGAAATAACGCTAAATTCTTTTCAGTTAAGTACACTTAATTCAGAGCTGGTGGAAATTTGAATAAATTTGCAAAATAATTACAAGCGCCGGGAATCTTGGGAACGTTTTCTGAAATAACACGATACAACTCAATTAGAATAAGTTAGTTATGTGGGTTTTGTTCCGTTGTGTGTAAATAGTGAAATACAAAGAGATCTCTTATTTCTTAAAAGTCGTCTGCAAAAATTTGTAAGTATATAATTCTAGATAGTGTTATAAATTCTATAAGAATATGATTGAAGAGAGCTTAATACTATTGATACATTTTCTCCGAAAAAATTTAGATTAGTGGTCGTTCAAGTGTTACGTAATGCAAGTTTTGAAGATTTTAGACCCCCCTCCCCCACATGTAACGCACCGTAACGTTGTTCTGTACCCCTCCCCCTAGACGTTACGTAACATTTTACCAAAATTTTTAGGTGAAAATGGTCACTAAAATAATTTTCGAGACTATTTTCATCTAAAAATCACAATTATGTCGTTACGTAACGCGTTGTTGTTATACCCCCTCCCGGCCCCATATCGCACCGTAACGTTTTACAACACAAAACAAAACTTCCCGTTTAATACATGCCATACTTTATTAGTACGACTTGGTGCCGCATCATATCGCGTGGCGCTACATGTACAATGCGCCAATTCTAATTCGACTTGTGCTCAGATATTTTATATCCCATTATTATATTCTGTTCAGCGTACGCTTCACTTTCGACCGGCCAGAAATAATATTTTCGGCTTTATTGTATGGGTTTATTTTTATTTATCGCGAACTTTTGCCCGTGGTTAGAACGTTAGATACTGAGATATGGTTCCTCAACCATCTCCAGGGAACCCTTTCGTTTTCCGAGGAATGCTATATATTTATTCGGAATACGATAACCATTTTTGTTTCGATAATAAAGGCCGTTTATTCCAACTCTTATGGTGTAAAAAGGAGTAAACTTGGAGCAACTGCTAGTTACTTAAGTACCTATATGTTATAAAATGCAAAAATATTTTATCAAATTAGACGTGTTACCTATTCTCAAGATGCATAAGTACACATCACTAGCTAATATTTCGTTTTTATACTAATAGTACTTATCGAAATATAGATACAGATAGTACTCACAGGATTAATGATATCAATATCGGATAGGATTTAATAATACCTAGGGGCCGTCCATTAATCACGTGAGGTCGTTTTTCTCATTTTTTGACCCTTCTTCCCCCTGGTGATATTTAGTGTAGTTTGGGACCAAATCCCCTCCCCCTCTGAATCACGTAGAACCGAAATTTGGAACGATTAAGACAAATCGTTCAAATTTTCGCGCCGTTCATAATTTCGGTTCAGAAATAGCGCTTTTTGACAAAAAATAAATAAAATTAATACACGTGATGTCTAACGAGACCCCCCTCCCACCTGTTTCGTGATGTTTTCCGCTCCTCTTGAGCCTCACGCGATTAATAGACAGCCCCCTACATAATACAAACACAGATTATTCAACAATAAAAATACCATAAAGTGTATCCCATAACTCTAGACAATTAAGCCACCATTTAACTACAAGACGCAGATGTTCAGTGCAGTCCATGCTTCATTTCGTAGTCCATGAACGTGGCGTTAATTAAAAGTTTTTATGTATCTCTTTAATGCTAGTTTCCGTTATGTCTTCCCTAAGAATTTCCTGTTTACAGCTTTGTACGCTTAGCACGAGTTTTGTTTTAGATGACGTAAAAGATGTTTTAGAAATGTCTGGGATCAGGGCCAGGTCTTAGTACAGTTTTTAGATAAATATTTTCGATAAAATATACAGATTACGTGTAAATTAAAAGTAATTTTATGTAAGATCGAAATATAAAATATAAGATGGCGGATGGCAGTGGCGAATTGTCTATAGTAATAATTATATTACTTTGACAGCTGTCATTAATATTTGTCTTACATGTTTTTTATGGTACAATTAAATGCCAAACAATAAAAATTGAATTGAATATTTGCCTTTCTCAATTTGCAAATTATTTCGTGAAAACGAGAAAATGAAATATATTTCTCTTATTCATTGCTCTTTTATTTAAATTTTCCTCGATAGTGTACAAAAAGGTGGTCCAAAACGAAACTTCTTCTTTGTTCAGTATTTTTTGAATACTTTTGTAAACGTTTACTAGCAACGTCAGCAATGGAAAAGCTAGAAGCACTATCAGTCAATGTATGGTAAAATACTGACTAAGATCGAGAATTACATTATCGAAAACTTTTGAAACTGCTAAGGATGCAGTGTGTCTAGCGCGAAATTGCGAATCCATTCGAGTATTTCACCGTCGGCGTCGCGTTGATTGGTCACGAATGTCAAAAGCGAGTAAAGAAATATCATAATCCACCAATCACACGCGCTTGTGTTCTCTATCAGTCGATGTCATTGGTCGTTTCCCATCTTTCAATCGCGTACAAGTATGTTTCTTGTTGACAAGAGATGGCGTTGATTCGATCCCGTATTATGCGTTTACTTTACCGCATATAATTTTCCTTCACTTTCTATTAATGAGACAAACTCATACTAGAGACAATGTTAACTTTCCGCCATTACCCGTGAAAGATGACGTAATTGTTGGCCGAAATGTTTTTATCACTTTTTCACGAGTTTCGGCCATGTTTCAGAATTTCGAAGTTGTGTACTGTTATTAAGATGGAAAGTTTCGGTTCCGAGAAATTACCGGCCGTATTTTGTTATTAATGTTTGATAAGAGCGTATTTTTACTGGTAGGAAAATTATGAGAGTTTATGATTGTGTTTACTCGTTGTTATGAAAAATGCAATAAGTCGGTGAAGAATAAAAATAGTCAATTTTAGCTTTTTTATGTTTACATGTGTTCACTCAAACAGCCATTATTTTGTCACATAAATCTTGTTAATGGTTTAATTTTGCTCGCTGATTGGTTAAGATAAGAAAAGTTTGGAAAAACTTAATAGAACAACCAAAAAATAGAAATCAAAATGAATAATTTTATGGGCATTGCGCCTAACTGATTTATATAGATACCGACCGTAGCCAACCTATCAATTTTTAATAAACGATAGCTGACTAACACAGAACAGATTTGACATATCTGTTGTTCGTCTAGTCTTTGCCTCGACGAGACGAGAAGCAGACATGACGCAAATTCTTCCTGCATTTCCAAGATTACTCCGCAGACTAAACAGCTGTTTTAATAATTCATAATCCAATGCATCCCGTAACTTTTAGAATATACAGCGGACTGATGTAAAATTTAAATTCTCTAAAGTTCTCGAGACACGAAAACTTTAGATCGATTGTCAGTGAGATAGTCTAAGAACACGATCTAAGGCGGCTTGCACAGAGTCTGGAACTAGACGTCCAGTCTGGTCTGGTCTGGAAGAGAATAGATTACTTGAGACTTTTGCATATTCTGACGGCTTCATACTTTCGTTTGGCATAATTTAATAAACGAACCGCTGAAATGTTAAAAAAAGTTAATCATATCCCGAGTTACGTTACCATAACGGACTCTTATAGTGTACGGTGTATTGTTAAGGCATTTTAAGTAACTCTTAAGATAAAAGACACTCTATTAAGTTTTAGGAGAAATTACAACTTTAAATTAAGTTCTATTCCAACGGCTGCTGCGATCAGTCGCTCCTCTTAGTTAAATAAATATTTTTTTTTAAGTTGTTTTGCTGACACGCAACATAACTCCCGGACTGGATTTTTTAGGCAACCTATATGCAATATATTTATTAACATGTTAAATATAAAACAAGTTTCATCATTCGTCCCGGTGCAGTTCGTTTTATATCGGGATCTTAGACCAAGAGGCAGGAGCAAGTTTCAAGAAAACTGACCGAGACATTGAATTATAAATTAGAGTCCGTCGTGTCAGTCCGAACTTCCTAAGTAATTTTTGATGAGCACATTTCAAGTTTCTGATGCCAGGTGCTATGTATTTTATGAACCTTGCGTTCGTACGTTGCTCACTTAAAAATGAAGTTTATTATAACAAGAATGAGTAAAACTATACTTTATTTGGTTTAAAAATTGATCAACAACAAATCATATAAAATAATTATTTTTCTTATCCTAGTTAGAATTTATAAGTTGCCAAGCTTTGATTCTAATCTTCTCAAGAAATCTTTAATTTCTTCAATTTCTAACGACATTTGGTCCATTTTGACGTTTATTTCTTCTATAGGACATTTTGTTTCTTCTATATAATCTGTTACTTGAGTCTTGACCTTGCTAAAGCCATCATCTAAATTATTAATGCGATCCATGATCTCGTTGTATTTAAAATTTTGCACCCCCCGAGCTTTTTCAGCTGCTGCTTTTTCTTTTTCTTTAGTCTTATTTTCCTTTTTCTTTGTTATAGCTTCATACATTTCATCAATTTTCTTTCTGAACGATTCCATATCGCTCTCCATTTCCATTTGCTCTTTCTGTTCCTGTGCTTTGTCCAAAATAGCATTCCTTATACGTGATGGTATTGATTTCTGTAACCGCCATTTTGATTTTCCCGGGCAAAAAGACATGACACCCAAAACCTTTCTTTTATTTCGAATGCTTCTACTAAGACGATTTGGTAGGATCTTATTCATAAATTTATTGTATACTAAGTTATCTAAAGTACTCAGGAATTCTACTTGCTTTGCTAATCTTCGTATGTTACCCAATATTTCTAAATCATTGATATCATTAACTGCCACACCAACCATTAAATTCATTAGTACAATTGCTGCCAGAATGAGAAAGATCACAAATATTAATCTGACTATAACTAAAGACGTGGCCAATTCTTGTGTATGTTCTTTATCGAATAAGGCAGCATAATCGAACTCTGATGTCATCATGACCATTGTTTTGACGAGAGCAGCCCAGGGACCGTCGAAGGGAATTTCTGAACGGAACTGTATCATGAAACTTAAAGAAAATCCTATAACTAAGAAGGCAAAGGTCAGAAGAATCTGAAAGTAAAATTACTTTGTATTAGAACAGTCAAAATATAGAAAATAAATAAGAGTGTCTGATATTTGGTATGGTAACATTACCTTTATAACGTTAGCAGCCACTTTTCCGAACATAAGTACGTAGTATCCCCAATTAGGAAACCTCGATAGTAGGAACATAAGCTCTATCCACGAAAAAAGCATAGCACAAGTGGCTATATGTCTCGGCCAATCAGTTGCAGCCACCGAGGGTATGGAGACAAGTAGCGGAAGAATAGCTGCCAACACTAACGACCAAAACTTTATCCAAGTTTCCAGTTGTAAGAAATACCTCGTACTTTTTAAATTCATGTATATTACTTCCTGTAAATAAAGCGTGTATATTAGTATCTACGTAATTGTTTTAGAATTTTCTAGCTATGAATATAAACTACAAGCAGTATATTTGGCTTGACATGGACCAAACAAAGTTTATAAAGTTAATAAGGAATACTAAAGCATTCTAAAGTTGGAATACTTTATTCATTACGTATCTATACATACTAATTTTTCCTCCTTATAACAATAGTATAGAAGATAGTATCAATAAAACTCACCTGTGTTACTATTAAAAATATAGTAGAGAAAACAAAATACTTCCAAATGTGCGGATTAAGAATTGGAGGTGGGGTGGTGTTGGTGTCATCGTAAAAGAAAACTCCAATGACAAAAATTGTCAGTGAACTCACAAAAAGGGCATATACCGCTATTATTGTATAGAAGAACGGCAGTAAAGCCTTCCATTTTAGATAGAGAAAACTTTCCACTAACGGATGCAATAAAAGCTTCCTTTGTCCATGTCTGTTGCCAGTTTTCAGAAGGGCTTCTATAACGTTCATCTGTTCCATTTCACAGATCGTAGGCAATAGAATTCTGTAATCTACAGTTACTTCGCATTTTGAGTCTTGAAAATTCTGGGAATTTGAAGAAATATATGAATCGAAAACATCCTCAAAAAATTCAGTAGGTTTTGATATATTATTTATAATCATATCAATTGCTGTTCTTCGATTTTTCTTTGGACCATCAGTATACCCAGACAAATCCGCTCCTTCTTGCAATAGAAGTGATACTATTTCTCTACTTCCAAAGTGACCTGCAGTATGTAAAGGATACCAGCCCAAACTATTAACTTCATGAATAGTCGTTTTGTCAAAATCTAAAATGATTTTCGCAATATCATCAAAATTTTTCATCGCTGCTAAATGTAAAGGGGTGGATGAATTATGAGGACTAGACGTTGTTCGTAATCTTATATCCGCGTTTTTTGAAATCAAGTAATTCAAGCAATTTGCCTTGTTATTGAATACTGCAAAATGAATGGGACCAAATCCTCTTCTATCAGGTGCTGTCAAAGCATTAATCATTTCTTCAGCAATACCTTCATCGTATTCTACCAAAAACTTTAAAATATTCTCATGTCCATGCTCAGCAGCTACGTGTAAAATATTCACATCCCCTGGCATATTTAATTTAATTGATGCTCCATCATTAACTATAGCTTCAACACATTCTAAATGGCCATGTATTACTGCTTTAAATAAAGGCGTTTCTCCTTCTTCATTTTGATAATCAATAAAATCTTTTTGTTTTGCTAAGCTGAGAATTTCGTTAAGGACATCTAAATTTCCGAGTGTTGCTGCTGAATGTATAGCAGTTTCTCCATCATTTGCCTGTAATAATGAAATAAACTATTAAGCTATCAACGGATCTTTTGTTGGACACGAACAGCATATTACTCGCGTACATTATCGCGTACATACCATACCCTTGGGATAAAAGAGACATAACTCAAAATGACTCATTCAATGTTTGCATTTTTGAGTAGGTTTACATTTGCTTTAAGGGTGCGATATATAGGTTAGTACATTTGTTTAACGTTTTGTGGTGTTTTGTACAGTTTTTTGTTTTGCATTTTAAACGATCTTTTACCTTAATAGTCACGTCAGCCCCTGATTCTAAAGCTATGCATACACCCGGTACCCAGGCAGCTTTTACAGCAGATTGTAAAACAGTGTGCCCATCCTTATCTTTGACATCCACCATCGCTGCTAAAGGATCAGCATTCTTATATGCGTAATTGGCTAAAGTCTGAAACAATTTTGTACCATTTAAATCAATTACGTATATTTTTTAAGTCCTTTATAAACCTCATATTTTTTGGCCGTACCTGCAATGGTTCTTCCAGTTTCTTATCAACACATACATGTAAAGGTGTAAGACCAGCGGAATTAAGACAAGAAATCGATACGCCTGCATTCAGTAACGCTTTAATACAATCTATATTAGCTAGTTCAACGGCAGTGTGTAACGGAGTATCCAAGTTTAGACCACATGTCTTCATAGTATTATAATGGCTGCCAGCATTCAGAAGCATTTTCACAACTTCTGTAAAACTGTTAAGTAAATTATTTAAATTATCGACTTTAATACAAAGTTTATCAGAACGGCATATTGCTTATTGTGCTTACTTTTGGTTGTTGATAGTCTTTTCGTGATAATATGCGGAGCCAGCTACGTCAAGAGGTGTTCGACCTGCGACGTCACAAATGTTAGGGTCAGCTCCAGCTGCTAAAAGGAACCGGGTGCAATGTTTGCGGGCGCAGGAAGCGGCCACGTGAAGCGGCGTCCAGCCAGGTTGGAATAGCGGAAGCTGTAAGAATATATTCTTGTTTATCATGCATCCCATGACAATAAATTTCGGATCTTATCATTCAAGAAGTCATAGAGAAATTCCTGGCATGTAAGCAAGTC
The DNA here is from genome assembly GCA_018235645.1 of Junonia grisea. Classification (NCBI taxonomy): domain Eukaryota; kingdom Metazoa; phylum Arthropoda; class Insecta; order Lepidoptera; family Nymphalidae; genus Junonia; species Junonia grisea. The sequence continues at coordinate 3,243 of DVXP01000622.1, read as the reverse complement.
TTGTTAAGCTATTTCAGCAAAAATAGTAGTTCAACAATAACAAAGATTGACATATGTATGTAGATAGTAGCGATAGATTGCGCATTGTTAGTCCCCATCATTTATTTAGTAATCATTTCGTATGTAATTTAGATTTAAGACAGCGAGTCAGGAATCAGTCAGATGTCACATTTATTATATTCTCCGTTTGTATAAATACAGTTTAAATTATTTATACTTACAGTTCCTTTGATGCTCAAACAATCATGGTCGATATTGTCTTTCCAAGTTTTAGGTAGGACTGTGTTCACTTCTTCTAGATCACTTCTTATATTAACCATTTCCCTTGTCCGTTGGCTTATCTTTCTGATATCCTCTTCTGCCCCTGAAGACATGTCGTCGTTGTCTACACGCTTTTGCATATCTATAAAAGGAACAATTTTTTAATTAGCATTTGCTATTGCTCATTAATGCTATTTTAACTGAAATATTTTAGGGTATTGATTTATAAATTTTAATTTCAAATTAAAACCGCAATTCTTAAAATATAAATCTATAGTGTCGATTCTGATTTTTTATTCTTTGACTCGTATTACTAAATTTTTAATCTATGATTTAGTATTTATTATTTTACATTAAAGTATGAGAATCAGATTGAAGTTAAACTTTCTTGTACCTTGGACTATAGCTGGTATTTTACTAAAATATTGTTTCTATGTGGTCCATAAGCTCGTCATAAACATTTCGTCGCAATATCACAAACGATAGACTATTACAGTTTCAAAATATACAAAATATATAGGCTACACTTTGCCTGAAATATTTAAGTACCAAATCATCCATCACACGAAAAAAATATAAGAAAATACCTAGTTTTTTTAACCTCTAATCTTTTTTTCTTTCGCCATTAGCAAATTGCTCGCTCTATCTTATACTCTATCATTTTGGCGACTTAAATTTTGACACTTCATTGACATAGAAGAAAATATCCACAGAAATCAGTCAGAATTTTTTAGCGGAAAAGATTTTTAGAAGCCTTTGTTAAACGAAATCATGGAGATAGCCCAGAATTTTATGGTAAGCACATCTAAAAGAGTAATGCTCGTGGTTTAAGTAGATCGTAAATTTGAAATTGTAAAACGTTATTGGTCTCTAAAAGTTTTATCCTCCACTTTAATTAAGAAGCCAAATTGTGTACGATACTACTTAATTCTCTTGGGTTTGTTTATTGGGACTTTTCTTGTCTTGTCTGAATTGTTCGAATGATTGTTTATTTATTATTCTGTGTTATTCCACACGTGGAGGAATAATATTAAATTTAAATTTAAACACCAAATCAAAAATTCGCGACCCAACTGGATTTGAACCCGCACCTTCTGCCTTGCCGGAGCACCTGCCAGGTTAAAAGCAGAAGGCTTAAATTTAAATTTAATGTTCGAATGATATTGTGCTTTTTAAAGTTTGTGGTCCATTGTGGTCGAAAGTAGTAAATAACTTTTCCATTACTCCAATTATATTAGTAGCTTATCTGTGCCTAAAATTTTTATGAGTTTTAATTTATTCGCATGATGCCATACATTTTGTAACATAAAAGTCTAAGACAGAAATTCAAAGAACGTAATAAATACCTACTAAAGAATCTTGTAATAATTTATATTCCTTTAGCAATACTTTGATATTTTGTCATTAATAACAGATTTAATTTCATTTATTCGTATAGATGAAGATTGAATATGTTGTTATAATAATACTTGTATGAGAAATATACCCAATAATTACTTCTAAGAAAATTCATTCACATGTAATAGGTAAATCACCATCAATTAGGTACAAGATAAAAGTGACATATTTATATAGTCTCAACGAAATACCTATTTAATGATAAAATTTTTGTAATGACTCAAAGTACATTACTCTAATAATTACGTTGCATATTAATATATGAAATATATTAGCATAATATTTAAAATACAGCATATTATGTTAATCAGGGATAATATGCGATTCTAATGCGAAAGAACTTTTGAAATCGGCCCAGTAGCTAACCCTTTACATCATACGTAACACAGCCTGTACATATCCCACTGCTGGCCATAGGCCTCTTCTCCTGTTAGGGAGAAGGTTATGGATTTTAATCCCCCACGCTGCTCCACTGCGGATTGGTGGATGTACATGTGTCAGAATTTCTTCCGGCACATGCAGGTTTCCTCACGATGTTTTCCTTCACCGCCGAGCTCGAGATGAATTTAAACACAAATTTAGCACTTGAAAATCCAGCGGTGCTAGCCAGGGTTTGAACCCGTCACCTTTGGTTAAGATCCACGTGTTCGCACCACTAGGCCATCTCAGCTCCATCACACACGCACACATAATTGTATGGAAGTGTAGACATAGAGAATAAAAAAGGTACTCCAGTTCATTATGTTTCTAAGGGTAAACTCATGGGGGTATAGTCTGCTTGTTTGGCTGTTTTAATATTTTATTAAGTTAATTTCGTACAGATTAAACTTAGGTCTCTAGGCTGTTTACATACTCTACTACAATGAAGAATGGCGGCTTTTGTTATGGCGTCAGCTTTATTGCTTAGTTATGTGGTTTTTATATTGAAAAATGTTAGGCACATACATATTGCTGGGGTAGAAAATCTTTTAGTTTCTTTTTTTTATGTTTTTTATGGGATAGGGCGGCAAAAGAGCTGACAGATCACCTTATGGAAAGTGAATGCTGAATTGGGCCTCCGTATCATGAATTCATGATGATTTGTTATATTAAGTAGGTGTGCTTTGGGTATATAGTGTATATAAGATATATAGGGGTATGTAAGCGTGACGTTTAATGTCATAATATTTAGCATATAAGAATTACTGTAGTGAAATAAATCGCCACGGCGCCGTGTGTTTGTTGCCCTAACATATTATTTCATTTGTTTCAGGGTCCTCTAGCAACGAATACAATGACTCGGATCAACGAAAACGGTAACGTCGTCGGTACTATCATAGTTAATTGTGAAGGTAAGACAGAAAAATATTTAAAATTACATATATTAAGTCACATTTTTTAAATTGCTACAGACATGTCCGTTATGATATTTCAAATATTTTTGTTTTGAAAATTTGAAAATTTTGCTTACATTTTAAAACGCAAGTAACCTTTTTATTTTAATCCATACATATCTATAAATACAATTATTCTAGCGGTGGGCGATTATGAGATATACTAACGAAATCTCTCGATTATGGAAATGTCTCGAGATATCTCGATTAT
>DVXP01000621.1:0-18966 GCA_018235645.1 Junonia grisea | reverse complement strand
TTATCGAAATGTGATCTATTACACTTATAGAACCCCCCCATTGAAGGACCTGCGTATACCATCTAACACCTTATATAATATTAGCGAAGTTAATAAGTTACAATAAAAATTATAAAATAACAGTCTATTGATAAGTTAATTTTTTTTGTGGCCTCAGCTTGCGTTTCTTAAAGGACCCGATTTTATTTTCTAGCTGTCTAGGGGGGGGTCAATGTAAGGATAAAAACAAGTTTGTGGGGTCGCGACCTTGGCCCACGGCCGCCATCTTGCTAAAAGAGAATGTAACTTTTCAATCAACTAATCTGTAATTTGAATAAATGAAATACATTATCAGCAAGTGAACACACAAAATAGCGTTATTTTATAAGAAAGCCAATGTAAATATTTGTTAAATTAAACTTTCCTTGTAGTTTACGAAGTGAAAAACAGTATTACTAGTATTCACGTCGTATATTTGCTTTATAAACACGACTAAGCTGAGATATTTTTATTAAATTCCAACGCAGGCAGTTCGTACTGTATGCAAATGGCCTGCATTTCAGTATAACGAACACAGTGGAAATGGTACCAGTTGCTGCATATTTGAAAACATAGCAAATTTAATTAAAGTTATATTTTTAATCAACAAAAAAAAATCGTTTTTGGGTTGCAGTTTTATGTCCTTTATTGTACTTCTGGCGACATGTAGGTATGCAAAATTTTATTATAACAGGTAAGTACTTGTTTAAAAAATAATAATAAAATATCATTCTGATATTTGATGGTAGGAGAAAATATCATCTGGAAACCGATGTGTATCAGTACAAAATCTAATATCCGTCGATCTGCAATGGAACGGTGCAACGATTTTATTACATACATTTACTAATTTTCAACTTCCTTTTGTTTAATTTTATGCTTAGTGCCATTTCTATAGTATATTCTTAGGCCTGCACTCACTGCGGCCCCAGACAGATATTGCAACCGTCGTATTTATAGTTATAACGATCCAGTTTATTGTTAATACAAACCGAGCAAATTCCCTTAATTGTTATTGTTTGCAATGAGGTTAAATACATTATTTCGCATACTATAATTCAAAAAGATTTTCATCGAATTGGTCATTTTATTTAATCTGTCCGTTCAATGTGTTTAAAATACTTTTTTTATGTTCTGTATATTTAAAAGAAATGATCTTATTGATATTATATTATTATATGCTTATAGTTTAAAATTAATGATTACTACTTTATTTGAATCGTAGGTATTAAAAAAGTTACTTGTCTTAGGCGCTAAAAATACCTAATAGTAAACGTATACAACATAGGTGTTGGTAATTGTTATATCAATACAGCTTAAAATCGTTTTAGTAATAAACATAAATATATTTATTTATTCCATACTTAAATTAAAAAAAAAAAAAAAAACACAATAAGAAGCTTGACGATATAATCGGCTTGAAGATGTTGAGTCAAAATATGCAATATGCACAATTCGACCGTACCGAAAACTCATACAAACTTTTTTACACCTTCCTTATAAAAACACAATGGCCGCTGATTTTCTGGCTAGTTGAACAAATACGTATTATAACTTGTCCAGTTCCCTTAAAGAAAAAATAGCAGATGTTGACATCTGACGAGATATCGAACAAATGAAGACGGCCCGTCCTTTGTTGAGTAAACTACCCATTGGAAATATTCCTCGAATTACAGAATGTTTAGCTATTTGTTAAAAACCTATTAAGTTCTGTCACTTGAGCGTGTTTTGCTATTATCTTGTCCACAATATTTAGTAGAAAATAGACTCTATGTAATTGTAATAAAGTTGGATGCAATTGCAATAATAACGTGGTTCCTTCTAATTGTCCAACAAACCTGTCCCAGCTTGAATGAGTCGTCGATAAATTAAATTCGTTTCCGCCGTGTGATTTCTAAAGATATCTCAATTTGTTCTCTGTTAGGTACAAAGAAAAGCATGTCATTTGTCTTTTTGTCATCCGTGCAATTTAATTTAAATGACGCGTGTGTAAAACGAAAATCATTCGATAAGCATTATTTAAAGAAAGCGATATTTCATTTTAGCTTTAATATGAAATTCCTCTAAAAACAATGTTCATTGTTATTTTTCTCGTATTATTTATTTACTTTGGATATAAAAATATGTTGTTCGGTAGACGGTTGTACAACACAATGTCAATAACGATAAAAGTATTTACTTTGACGTGAGTTACAAAGATCTGAGTAAACACTCGAATACGCCCACTGTGGCCGCTCCACCGCAGTGTTACGCCGATACCTTTGTTGATATTATACCTTATTAAGTGAAGCATAACATTACTAGAAGATATTGTTAGAAGTTAAGAAGCTAAGCACTTATTTTAATACGATTTATTCCTGCGATTTCGTTAGCGGTTGATTGTTTTTTTTTTTGAGTAGCCCATGAAAAACTGTTTGTTTTTTTTTTCTGAATATAACGTGTCATATTTGTTGACTTAGGATAGAAACTGTCATTGTACATTATTAAATGAAATCTAGTGGTTATTCTAAGTATGTGTATAGATAAATAGACAGACAGACTTTACATAATCCGACTGTACTTTCTAAAAATATGTAAACTGTATTATAGGCACTGTAATAGTATTTTTAAGTTTATTTAATTATTTTATATCTTTTTTGTATTTTATATTTAAAAATGTAATACATAAGTAAAAGAAATAAATAAAGAGAAAAAAATTAAGCTTGTTTTATAATGCCGACAGATAAATAAATAGGTATAAGGAGTAATATAAAAATTGTATCTACATTCTTTGACGCAGGGTAAATCTTCATAGATATCTAAATCCCGGGGATCGAGTTATGTGAGATTGCGCTCACTAAAAACTCCTGCGATGGCCGCCATCAGCACTGAAACGGAGAGGCTGCGGGATAGCTATTGCTTGCGCATCCGCTGCCCCTTCCGTGCGTTGCTGCGCTTGTGGCCGGCTGAGCACGTCTTTGGAGGACATACGAAGAAAAAAAAATAGTTATCTATAGTACTTACCTGCCTTATTTCAAAGATAGATAATAATTGAATTATGAACTATTTTTCTTAGTATTTTAAATCCTCGCATTATTAATGTAGTTGTATACATAACATCTCGCGTAATAAAATAAACTTCAAACTTTCGCGGCTTTGTCAAGGCTTATTCAGCTATTCTAAGTTTAAACAAGGCGGATGATCACAGTATCGGCTCGAGATTTTTGCGTCTCGAAAGCATTGCCTGTCGAATTTCACGTGCAATTTGCTTTGAAAAGCCTTTGAGCCGTAGCTAATGTTTTCGCTAAGCGATTCCTTCAGCCTGCAAGATGGGGACGTTGTTTTTAGTAAATTGCTGGCTCTTGCTTCCTCCAATCGCATCGTTATTACGTAAATTTAATAAAATATACTGTTTTCAATTTGTTCACGTATGTGTGGAATTTTTATTTTACATTGTGCTTAAGGCTTAAATAAATCAACTTTAGGATGAAGTATGCCTAATGTTAACATTTAGTTACATACATACGTTTAGTTAATGTTAGTGCTTGTATTTTTATCAAGCACTATCACCGTATGTAGGACACACCTACATATGAAGATGTATACACGTTAAAAAGCTTTTACAATTTAAAATTCAAAGTCAGAAATCCGAGATATGAATAAACGAAACCGACAACATCTTTTCACGTGTTTCCGTAAAAAGACGAACTAAATAATTTCATTCGCGTCGGTAGGTACCTATGTTTCGTTTTTCACATTTTCATACGATGGAAACCCCCAGCGGTTGAAAACATGAAGTAGGTATTGTGTTTTCAGAAGAATGGAGATGAAATAAAAATAACATGTTCCGGAAATGTTTGGCCTCACTACCGAATATTGTGTTACCATTCAATCAGGACGTCTTTGTTCGATTGATGGATACCCAGAAGTGTTTCGGTGGAACAAAACAAATTACATGTGTCATATAAACCGTTGTGTTCACTTACCGTATCGCTTACTGTTGAGATATTATGAACTATCTAACGTATTGGTTGTGTTGTGTGTTTAAATCTGAGCAAATATAAACCTCATATGCCATACATAAATCTCGAATACTGAACTATTCTGGAATATCTAAATTTATGAAGCTTAGAATTACATTACAATTATTTACAAAACAATAATGCAAAAGACAATAAATATCGTCAAGATTTTAATTTGGTATTTTTATAAGACGTAGATTAAATTTTTTTTTTTTTTATAATAATTGATAGTCTAATAGGAAAGCAGAGAAGCAAATATACTTACTACGTTCCTCGTACCTGTAGTTACTCGGACTCATTCGTTCTTCAAGCTATACAGTACAAAGCATTGCTGTTCGCAGTGGAATACCAGGCTGTCCTACACAAGCTCCTTTCACCTATAAATGCAGCAATCTATACACAAAGGAAAACTATTTACTTAGCAGATAGGCGATATACTCGTTGATTCTCTAGGTAAGGTATTCTCCGCTCTTCGACGTATATTCGTCTTGTCTTTCTATCTGTGAGCATGAGCAACTAAATCTAAAAATAATTTGGGAAAAAGTGACACACGACCACGGCTCTTATCTTTCTTGTTTCATAATTTTTAGTAGTCGGGTTTTAGTTTTTGAACTGGATTTTTTTAATTGCCGTTAAAATATCAAAAATAATAGCGTTCTATCAAAAGTGTACATAAAATGTGCAAGAGTTATTATACATTTTAGAGGGAAAATAGAGCTCGCGAATACGAAAAGAGCGGAGAATAAAATGCTGAGAATTGTTTCGTACCAAAAAAATACAAACATGACATTTGGTAAAGATTCGCACACCCTGTATAAACTGCAATTGAAGTTCGAATTTTCTATTTTCGTTTAGGAATTTATTGCGTTTATTGTATTTTATGACTGTTCATCAGACCCTCCTTGCTTTTTAAATTTTTAAAAAACTCCCAAGTCATTGTAACATCGTGCTGGGGTACTATTTTTCGAAGGATTACGCAGCTGCAGTAATCGTAAGTGTCACGGCCAGTGATTTACGACGTCTCTCGCTGCGTTTTCTTCTTTATACAGACGATTCCTATACATATTCTTATTTCTTATAACGTACTGCGCAATGATTCACGGAAGGCTAATAAAATCGTCTTTATGACATGAAAATAAATTGATTCGATATTTAACTGCATATTAAAATTACTTATATATTTAATACGTTTTTATGTACCATAAAGAATTATAAGCGTAATAATGTTTTAATTCAGTGTGATGATATTAAATCAGTATTTATTGGGGAAAATGATTTATATTTAATTGAAAGGAATTTATGAAGTGCATAATACCTGTTAGTTAATGTTTTCAATATTTTCAATTTTAAGTAGCTTAAACTGAATTTAATAATTAAATATAATTTAAAACTAAATATTTACACAAGAAAAAAAATATTTTTTAAATAATTTAGATTACGAAACCTTTTTCCTTTGAAATTCTCTTCATCAATCCCTCTCATTCATTCCAAAAATTAGCCTGAACAAACAGATAAATAAACAAATAAAAAATTGTAATTAATATTGATGATACCATTGGAAAAGAATGTTTTAATTTTATAATTTAAGCAGAATACTTTTATGTGTACATTTTGCCAACCTACCTGTCGGTATATGTTAAATTATCAAAATCGTCAAGATTTTGAACAGCTTTCTTCTTTTAGAAGTTACTTACACATTTTCGTCCCTTATTTCGTCCCCTACAAAATACCAAATTCAAATAATATTGTTTATAAATACCCGAATACTGGCCAATATAAGACCTTAAAAGATTTTATGTATAAAATTATATTTACAAAGAAACTATTGCATACTGATTACAGTAGTACCATTAAGATCAAATGCAAGTATTGATAAACGTGTGACGTAACGGATCTAATTAATTTGTGCCTCCAAGTGTCGACTCAGTGACTGGCTTTCAATCAAACTTGAAGGTGATTCAATTTAAGCTTATCTGATACTCATTGGATGCTTAATTTGGTACCGTTGCCAAAGATTAAAACAGTAGACGATACTCGCTACGTAGATTCATACCTACCTACATGAAATTAAATATTTAGATTGTATTGAAAAAATAGATATCATATTGTTCTTTATTATGTAACGTGTTCGTGCATCATTAGAAATGAATTGTAATTTATCTACACTTACCTATATCTTACTAACTATAGATTTAAAAACTTATTATCTTTAATTCAATAACAACATTATCGAAGTTTAAAATATTAAAATAAAAGGTCTATCAGATATGGACGTATTGAACATTACAACTACGAACATTTTAAATTTAATATACTGAATTCCATAATGTAATTAACAACATTTTAAATAATATTAAAACTAGTTCCACAGTAATTCTTGTCCTATCTGTGAATTGTTTATTCTTTGGAAATGCCATTAGTTATCTAAATACAGTCCATTAAAAGCAGCGATTGATTGGGCGGGTCGCACCTTTTTATCATATATAAAAATCTGACGTCCAAAAATATTATTGGAACCATGACGAGGATTGACGGACGAAAAACTTACTCCGTCAAACTTTTCGACAGTAAATTATTCAAAATATTTTTAAAAATAACTCGGTTTATGAACTGAACATCGATAAATTATCCAATTAAAAGAATATAGCATTTAAGGGCACTTTCACCGGGGTCTGCTTATTATTCTGACCTAAGTTTTGACAGGTCATTGTTTTAACACAAAGCGATTTGATCTCCGCAACCTCGAGGGCAGGCCAGTAACTATTTACATTAGAATATTTTCACCTATTAACTTTACGACAACTTTACGTGCTCTTCGAGGCACATTTGGGAGACCGACAAGAACATGCACCTTGACCAAAGAACAAATATTTATACAAATACGAACATTTGCCCTAAGTGGGAATCGAATCAAAAACTGCCAGCTTTAAATGCCATATATATTCAAATAACATTACACAAGAGCGACCGATCGACGACTAATTGATTAGTACCTAATTATCTACATTTGTAAGTCATTTGTAAATATAATTTTCATTACTATAGTTTTATATGAAAAAATAAAGGAAAGAAATAATTAAGGTATTCTGTAAAACATCTGGTAAATATTAATACATAAATAGTAACTCACTGATTTTTAAGAGTTAGAGTACGCAGCATCGCAATCAAACAACAAATTGGAACCGACAGGCAAACTAAGTGATATCGAACATAAAATTGCTGACGGTTCAATTCCAACTTATTAAAATTGTCATCCACGATACCGGGAATGCAATTCGCAATGATCTGCACTCATTAACCGTCCGCGCCGAGACAATGAATTCCTTTTGCATTGCGCAATTCATCAGACAATTTACTCCTTGCTTCGCAGAGGTAGCAATACCTGCTTCCTGTTTTATTTTTTTTATTCTTTGAAATTTTCCTCCCCAAGACATATTACATCACATTCACATTTCCTACTAAAAACTTTTTCGAAATGTTGAATCTACCAAGAGTTTCTATATAAAATTTTACAATAAGATCTCCGTTACATTTATGGACACTATTTTAGGTGAGCTTTGTATTCAAAATTTATAGCAATGTTCTATTATGCACTGAAGATGTCCGGAGCCAAGCTAACGGAAGATTTTATAAAAGTATTTTACTCGAAATTCTTTTGGTATGGGAAAATATTTGATAATACGTAATTCAAATGGGACGAGTTGTGAAAATTTCACCTACACATCGATCAATCGTAATATTTAAGAGTTGTTGAAAAATTGCAACGTTAACGCGCCTAAAGACGTAAAACGTTTTTCATTTAGAAGGGTTCCGCTTGATGGATTACTAAAACGTTCGTTTTGACGTTAATAGATTTCTTGTATGGGGTGTGTATTGAGGACGTTATTAAATACGTGAAATGCAGTTTTTCTAATGATCCATCGATAGAAACGCTCGAATGAGCAAGAATGCATGACCACGATGTCATTATTGACAAAAATGTCTTCGCCATTTATTACATTATTTTTTTAAATTTATATTCTTGAAGTATATTTAATTGTATACTAATAAAGCCATTAAAAGATTTTTTTTTAACAGAGTTACGAAAACTTTGTAGGTATAAGTTATCAGAGGAAAAATTGTATTAAAGATGCCATCACATCTTGCTAAGTGGATCTACTAGAAAAACCATGGCCATAATAATTATTTCTACAACTCATCTCTGATATCAAAGGCTCTTATGGTGTACTAAATAGGGCCTATTATGTGGGTACACAGGGTTGAATGCGTTTAGTTCGCATTAGTCCCGCTCAACATTATCGAGTGAATCGCGCCGCCCACAGCTGTCAAACGTTAGAAATAAATATGTTATTACAAATGCTCACACTAGACTCTATCAGATAAGAGCTAATCTCCTTTACAATTAAAAGCCTCGGGTTCAACAACACTGAGGTCGGCATGATCGTCGCTTTTCAAAAGAATATTATATGTATCGGTATAAATAGTTCGAATATTTGTAATCTACATATGAGATTAGTTTCTTTTTGAATAATTTAAAGTGCAGACACTATTGTCATGCTACGTTTAGATATTTGGACGAATAATTCGACAAATAATTCGACAAAAACTCATCGATAGCGATAGCCGTCTATATACGAGTATCTGCCTGTATCCAGTTATCATAAGCACATAAACCCACTCATGTCACGAATATGTGCAAATAATCTTTTGATTTATACCCAGAATGTGTCGAATATATTCGAATAAATTGTCCACATGATCGCACTTACAGAGCTCATCTTTTATCTTTATTCGGCAAGTACCTAAAAGCGCTCTCAATGTCCTTTTGACTAACAAGATCAAAATTATGTTTATTGTTTCCATAAAAATGACGTAACAGGCAGTTTCACAAATTTATAAACACTGATTCATTTAATGAAAAAAAAATAGAAAATATTTTTTTTCCTACCAAAACCAAACCAAAATGAGAAACGCAAGTAGAATGCTCCAAAAAATACACATCATAACAATAAATTACTCTTTCTATAAGCCTATATTTTCATTGCTTTTGTCTCCGCGCAGAAAATAAAGTAGACGGGTCGGTGCTTTATTTCTTGCTGCATTCATACAAATAAACCCGTAGAAATTGTTTTCATTCGCTTCATAAACGAAACAATAGAACGCACAATTACGAAGAAAATTTGCATTCTCCACGAGCATTTTTCTACCATCTTCCGGGGACGCAGACTCGCTTCATTAAACGTCAAATTATCAACACACTCCATCTACCAAATGCAAGCGAAATAACCATTAACTCCTAACAGAGCGCGCCCTTAAACTCTTCCGGGAACTTAACTCCTATTTGAAGTTGATAAGTTATAATTTTCCGTGCACTAGAGGATCCATCGCACCGAAAACTGCCAAATCATAGCTAACGTGAGACGAGGAATGCTAACACGCAACACGTTGCAATTTAAACGCTGTGGAACCAGTAATAGTGTCTTTTTTAAACCTACAAAAATGATCTTTTTTTAGCAATTTAAAAATAATAGGTTTAAGTATTCACCCCTTGTCTGTAACTTAAGCTTCATCCAATGTTTAATTGTTTTGATTTAAAATTTGAAAAAATATGAAGTATGAAACGGGGTGAATAATAAAAAGGATATTATATTTCACCAGATATTTGACAGATTCCCGTAATAACGCATTATACTGAGCAATATCTATGCAAATTACGAAAAAGTTTACGAGATATTGTTTTTTGTTCCCCTAATACTTTAAACTCTTAAAAAATCCTCATTTTAATATTAAACGTGATTAAATATTAACTGCTACCTCAGGGCAAATTGATAAGAATGTAAATAATATAATATCTAATTCAATAAGTACGATGTTGCGAAGTCTAACAACGCTGCGTCTATTTCAGTGGTTTTTGCCTGTACATATATATAACATTCTGTACATGTCTTCACGCGGTCCATGCGATGATATGTAGCCATTACGCCTGAAATAAACATAATATTTAAAGTAGGTTACTATCTCATCTACTGCTAATCACTAATCATGTATTTCTTGTTTTACGTTTACTTTGTCATTTTAAATTTTAATTTTTAAGTACCTTTTTGAACACGCCGTATGTAATTGGACAAATCTTGATAACAAGTCTATAGAAACAACTTGTTTTAACAATCTATAGACGCAATTTTAGACTAGCAGACTTTCATAATTCAAGTAAACAATTTTAATAGTTTACTTGAATTATGAAAGTCTTTCAACTTAGATTAAGCAAATGAATAGAAACTAATCAAACAAATTAGAGCTATAGTTATATAAAAATTAAAAAGCATTCAAATAAAATAGGACTTTGGTTATCTATTTATTCTAGAAAGTACAGAGAACGAAAACTCAACCGTAACTAAAAACTTTACTAACACGTTGCGTGCCGCGAGCAATCGTCGGCGGCGCGGGCGGCGCGGTGCTCTTTAAAAACGCCTCTAATTGCATTTTTTATCGTTTTACATTTTCGCAGAACACAAATTTTAATCGAATGTCCACTTTGTCCACGAATGACTGACGTTTTATTGTATGACTGTTCAAATCTACGAAGGAAAATTAATCTTTTTGCTTATGATTGTATAGTGACGGTGTGTACGTAAAACTAGTAGACATACTTCAAAAAGCTTTAGATAAAACAATTACATCATGCATATCTGTCTCACTCTTGTCATCTTTTGGTTTTCTAGCTTCTCATAATTATTTATTTGCTAGAAATCATTTTTCAAAATGTACCGAATCTATGGCGTTTCCTGATTAATTGTTAAAATGCTCGTATACTAAGAAGATGGAAATGGGAAATACATTGCCTACCGGGAGATGCACATTTAGTTCACATGTGCTACTCCTCAGGCCTTTACCCCTTTAATCGGAACACGGCACGAAGTGTGGTTTGTCCGTAACTCCGTATACTCGGAGAATGAATTCTCCTCTTGCTTACTGTGAGGTACAGACCATCCATGCATACACTCCGTATAGTTTTGTTACTCAAAATTATTTCATATTTCAATACTCCAGTGGACTTTACCATATAAATGCTTTCATAGTTCTATATAAAAGTTATTTTTATTTTTATATCAACTATTATTCCCCTAATACTAATTTTAAAGTAATTATTAAGTGTGTAAGTAGAATAAACGCATTTAAATAACTTATTCTGAATTAATACGGAACAAGTTTTTAATTTAAGCTCAGTCAAAATAGACTTTGACGCCTAATTCACAAGAAGTTAAAAATTTACAGGCACGTAGGGAATGCCTTTTTATCCAGTCCTAAAAAATATCCACCAAAACTCGCAAAAATGATACTTTTAGATTTCTTGACTAAAAATTTAAAGAAATGCCTAAATAAACGGCTAAAACAATTTTGATGAATTTTGCTATGAAGACAGTAGAGCTTATAAAGTACTTCTATAAAACTACAAAACTACTATTAAACTACATTTCGATACGAAAATAATACGTGAAGCGGGTAAATTAGGAGATAAAACTTTGTAATCAGACGGTCTCAAGGACCTTATAACCTATTCAAAATCTTTAAAAGCAATATTAATTGAATCCATAGTAAAACCAATCGCTGATTTAGAGCGGAACTTTTTACAAATTGAGCCCCTATAGACGCTATAGTTCTACATTTTTATCGGACTTGGGCCCTATTTAAACAGCGTTCGTTAGCGATAGTCAGTGTTGATTTATGACGTGCGTCTCGCGTGGGTTGCGTTTCGAATCAATCGCGTAGGAAGGGCCGGAATAGGTATCGCGATATTGCGATGTAATCTTAAAGTGCACGTAAACATCACCAATTCATACCTTAATATATATAATTTTAATGTTACATGCCTATTTTCCAGCTTATTATTTTATCGTAGATGAGCATAAAATGGTGCGTTACGATAACTAAATTAGACGTTAATTTATCGAATCAAATTAGTAATAGTCATTCGTATCTGCTTAAATCATAGCTCATTAAGTTAGAGCATGTCGTAAAAATGAGTATTTTAAATACTTTAAAAAAATGTAGGTGGTAGGTTTGCGTGTTTCAGGATTTTTCTTTTTTTCAAAAAACGGTAAAATATTAAATAAACAAAAAATTTAATTCGTGCATGAACATATTAAGAGTTCAGTAACACACAAACGAAGTCACAGAGGTAGAAAAAAAATACATAATTGAAAGTGAAAAACGAGAAAGCGTACCTTTTATAAGCGCATTAAAAATAAACTCGACACGAACCACCGTCCTTTACAAATTAAAAAGGGCCGGCTTATATGAATCTCTACGCAAACGTTCTAATTACTCGAAAAAAATCATATTTGCAAGGCTTGGACGTAACGCTCATTACGCCCTATGGGGAAAAATAGAAGTCAACTTCATTTGCTCTCCGCGTGTGTATTAATTTTTATGTGCATGTTTTTATTTAATAAAACTGACGCCAAGCTTTACTTTTGTTTATAATATGAATTTATATAACTAATTATAAAAAAGCATAATAAGTATTTTTTTTTAGCAAAATATTTCATAAGCCAGTGTATTTTTAACACAAAGCTAGCCTTGATATAATTTAAATCAAAATTATTACGTGCCTATAGTTTTAAAGTTGAACTGCAATATTACTAACACTTTATAACATACTATATCAGTGGTTGCTAATGTTTAAAATTTATTTCTTAACATTCATGACATTCAAGCACAATAAACATATTAAATTAAAAATAGAATTAAAGAGTGATTTATATATGTAACTGCAAAATATTTAACACACTAAAAAAATAGATGTAGAGATACCAAAATGGCATCAATAAAAATTTTAATTAGTGAAGCGATGATAGGCCGTTTACACGCGAGTAACAAGTTAACGCGACAACTACGGAGATATGCAAATCATTTTCGACTAACACACTTCGGTATTTTTACCTCAAACAACTTTTACTGCCAGTTGCCGTGACATATGACAATAAACGTACGGGCCCGAAATAGTTGCTTATATTGTACATTTGAAGGCGATATTTCGTTTGGTCAATGAGTATATTTCCTCCTCTAATGACTAAATATTTTTGTAATAAAATACAAACTTTTTTTTTATTTCGTCATAAACAGAATTGCATGTACCATATTTTGTTAATTGTTGAATTGAACTTTAACAGCAAATAACCGAAATATGTGTTTTTAAAGGTGACAACGCTTCATTTCACTAAAGAACTATTTAATTAAATTGATTAATTTAAAAATTTTTTATAAATTAGATTCTCTACGTTCATACTTGGTCTCTTATACACTAGCTTTACATTAGTGAGACTCTTACGAGATTTTGAAAAAATACTAAAATGTTAAAAGCTTTTAAACTATAAAAAAATCGGATGACAACTTTTGGGGTCAGAAGATGGCAAATGACCTCCCCTTTACCCCTATTCAATTTGATCCTTATTTTCTGGGACATTCTGTATAAAATATTCATACTACCAACCAAAACGTGATAGTAATTAAATATGTCATTATGTCACATCGCATGGATTTGAGCCTATTAACTCCCTTTCGAATTTCAATCCCCTTTCAGACTAGCTTTTATTGAAAAAATCAGATTTATTTTAAATCCAAATAGATGCGGGCTATTAGCAGTATTCAATTTAAAATCGATATAGTGAAGTAATTACTCGATCAACTAACTCACTCATATAAACAAATAGCTGTGTGAACCTTATATGCATACGTATATAATTATATGCATTTTCAAACAAAGCATGTCTTAAGGTTAAGGCACACAATTATATAATATCGTAGATATTTCGAAAGATGGCACCTACGAGAATTTCCGAGGTGTTCGAGAAAATTGCTTAATTAACCGCGAAATTACGTGCTTTACCTTACGGGTTCGTAGACTGCAAGATCTCTGTCGGCCTTCTGATTGTGAGACGAGCTCGATCCTCGAAAAAAGTCACTCATGGGAAGGGCAAAGAGGAAAGAACGAAACCGTGACCTGTCCATTTCGGTTCTGATGACGGCCAGGGTTTAAGTGAGAAGGACCTATGGCCCCGCAAGGAACGGTGATTTTCCTGCGAAAATAAAAATAATTACTCACGTTTTTATCCGACTGCGTGTATGTATGTATGTATGTATGTATGTATGTATGTATGTATGTATGTATGTATGTATGTATGTATGTATGTAAGTAACTATGTATTCTAGCAATATGTGTATCAAATGAAAAATCATAAAAAGTACTTTACAATAACTACGTATATAGGTAAATTATTAAAAAGCGTACTTATGATTATTTAGATCGGGGCTATGTTTTCGGGTGAATTTTCCTCTTCTTTAAATAAACTTGTTGTATCTACCAATCATATATATCCTGAATGGCAAATAACTATATTAATAAACATATTCGTTATATGAAAGCCTTATAAGAATGATTGAACGGTCGTACGATGATCTGCGTAGATAAGGATCGCGCCACACCCGAGCGACACAAAGGGGCATTAGTATTAAACGTAATCTCGTACGACCAGTGTATCGATGCCTTAATGCTATGAAGAATCGTCTCTATTTATCAGTATCATTTAACTTACAATTGTAAGTTATGGTTTATTTTCGTGGGATTTTTTTTGTTAGGTATTTTTATTAGGGTTAACACCTGAAGATTTTACAGTGCGCTAAATACAAATACTACGAACAGGAATTTATGAATCTTTTTAATTTACTTGGTTTTAGCGCCTTTCTTGATTCTTTTTAATAGTATTTAATGATATTATGAATTAGTGTTATATCTTGCACGACGGTACGACACCTTCTACAAATCCGAATCGCACTTGGTCGAAATTTTTTAGAGTATTTTTTTCGTTTTCAGGGCAATATTTGAAACCAAAACATGAAAGTATCCATAGATAACTTATTTACGAATATCCTTGTATTCCTTCTCCGAGAAAATAATTTACTATGTAAATTCGTATGGTGATGTCAAAAGCCTAGTACTTCAAAGGAGATTGGTTAAATTCATAGAAACGTGTTGGGCTTCAATGTAATAAATATACATATGTGTGTATGTCACCGAAACAATGAAACTGCAAAGCGAACCTGATGTCACATTGTAACAATTGTTTATTAAAAATTCTAATTAGAATCAATTTTATATTTATACAAATTGTATTACTTTAAATCATTTTAAATTTGTTTGCTCAAATTTAATTAATTTATTTTTTTGTTTCTGAAAAAAAATATTCTTACTTACACGAATGAAATCTTATAAACTAAAATAAAAACACTCACAACAACAACAATATTCTCAACATTTTTGTATACCTTTTATCTGGCAATATTTTTAATATTTCAATAAAAACAATAACCAAAAAGTGATTGAAAATATACCTTCCATTAACTAAACATCAATTTATTACAAAAAATATTTTATCTCCATCCTTCGTAAACGACATCGAATCATTTTAATCGTCTACGTTCGGTGTTTTTATTCACAATACAATATATCCTCCAGATAGGCGTTTCATCGATAAATATAAAGTATAGGATAGAGATAACAGGTGATATTCAAATTAAATACCTTTGACATTACGAGATTACGAACATTGGTGATATCGAAATGCTGGGACTCGGCTCTGAAGGACGACGGAAAGAATTGTGTGGACTATCTATATTATGAGTAATATTATGAACAATTTACTTTGGCTTTGTAGGTACTTTGCAGATGTTATAAAAATGTATTATAATTATATACTTAATATAAAATGTATGTTAATCGAGTATTATACCTGAAGGACTTTGAAATCAGCTCATTAGTTTTTGAGTTTATTCGTTACATAAATTAATTTTTACTTAAGTACAAATCTATATAGTAATAATATATCTATGTAATCTCCTTATAGTAATAATATAGTACATAAATAAATATAGCTAAAGAAGTATATATAAGGGGTAATGTTTGAAACTACTGAAGTGATATGTAAAAATATTTTTGCGTTAGATAGTACATAGGATTTAAGCATTAACCGTAAGTGTGAATGAAACCGCGATGGATTCCTACCCTATATAAATAACTTGTTTTAAAAATAAATATTTACTCAATCATACGCTGAAGTACATAATTATGTTATATTTAAATACGCATAAATAATTATTTTGAATAAACGTTAATTGAAATAGCTTACGGTCGATGCATAAACTTTAATACTTAATTGAAATGTACCTACTATTAAAAATCTGATGTTAAAAGTAGGTTTATAATTAATTTCATTCACATTATTATGTGTCAGTAGTCAAAAAATGTTGTAGAAAATTATGATGTTTATAGGCTTAGATCACATTGATATGAATTTACCAACACTGGAAGCGTTGATTTCTGGGAATATTTTCAATTAACTACCACTGACTAGTAGGAAGGAACCGCAGGGAGTCAATATTTTTAACATATTTAAAAAGTAAGTAGCGTGGCGATGTATATTTTAATTAACATCAACATTAATTTTATGAATTATAATCTGATATTATCCTTCGTAATTTATTGTGTGTGCTATTGTCATTTTTATATTCTTACTAACTATAAATTAAATTTACATGATACATTATTTTAATGTAAAATACGTATATTTTAGTGAAATGTTTCAAGTTAAATAAACCGTATAATTTAATTATATATGCTTTTCAATACATTTATTAACAAATTAATGTAAAATCAAACTACACGAATTAATGAAGAATAATTAATTATTGATACAAAGGGGATGCAGCTAAAAAATCAGGGCAACTTTTTTAACGGTACTTAAATCTTCAGCTCTGGAGTCTGGATAGAATAACAATAACTATTTATTATCAACAACTATCAAATTACACATAACGATGAATATGATACTTATTGTCTATCAAAGGCTGTAATTGACAACGATTGCATTCTTTCAATTCCATCATTACAATTTTATACATTTATTTAATCTGCAATGAAAACCGAATCCACGCAATCCTTACGCGCACGACTTATCAAAGCAATGCACTTACGATCTCGCTGTCTCCGGGCCGTGCTATCTTTATCCAATTTGTTACTCTTATCAAGAATTAAATGCGTTTTAGGGCTCCACTCGTCAGTTTTTATTTTTTATTAATTACGACCGCAGCCCGCCGTATAAGAAAAGGGACAGGTGATAGGTTTTTATGATAACCATTTATCGAATATCCATTTGTAACTCGATGAACATCAGACGAATGTCCGACAGATAGTCGTTCTAATGAACCAGGATTTGATCAACTCCGCTCGTAAATATATTTAACGATGGTTTATACAGTAATGTTTGGGTATCGATATAAAAAATAAATTCGCAGCTTTATTCGCTTAATCGAAATGAATTAATTGATTTGTTAATTACTTGGAAAATTTCGAGGTAAGTTAATTAATTGTAAATTATGTGCGGTATGTACAAATGTTTAGTTTTAACTCTCGAATAATTATATTCGCAAATGATAATACGGAAAAATATTTATGAAAGCCGCATACAAGTAAATAACCAACTATACTAGACCGTGTAAGGTTTAAACAATTTCTTAAAATATAAGAAAGATATTTGATAAAACTATTTTTTTTTTCGAAAATAGTGTCCTGTGTGGGTGAACGCAGGTTTATCCATTATTAAAAAAAAATGCGGAAACAGATAGACAAAAATGCTACAAAATTCATGTTTCGGTACAAATATCGTACAAATAAGTATATGCACAATATACACAGAAACTCTAAGAAAGAATTTGTATTTGTACCAAATTTCTCAGACGAAGTCACAATGAAAATTCGTATAAAACAAAAAGTAATTTACTTTTATAAAGGACGATATTAAGAACAGTAACACGGTACATTAAATGGCCTGTCCTTTAATATCACTGTCATAAAATACTGCATTGAATAAACAATGTCAGCGGACTGGGCTCCGAAACGAGCAATACTCGTAAAGTAGTTTTATGGTCAACGTTAGTAATTTTTTTGATTATGTTTAAGAAGATAATACATTTTTTCGTGATATTTGCTTTATCTTAATCAAATTAAAGTACAGCGATATAAAAATTAAGATGTCAAAACAGAAGAATTATGCGTATCTAGAAAATATTTAATTAGGTATATTATATTTTTTATCTTAGCATTGTAATTTATTTACATAAATAATAATTCTATTGTTTTTGTATTGTAAAATAGGAAAATATATCACAATTTATTACATTTATTTAACGCTTTTATTGAAAATCTCATTCGATAAGACGTAGATAAAATGTCAATGTTCAGATAAAATCATGGACTTTATCACAACTGTAAATTATTTATAAGATCGTACCTATGTTAAGAAAACGGTCTAAAATGAGTATAATACCTGCTTTTTATGATACAAGCCGAACAAGTATATACAGGAAACGGTCAAAATTAATTTAAAATATCGTACCAAGTAAAATATAAACATTTTTTTTACTTAAAAAATAATATGTACTTACAACCATAACATAAAATTCAGACAGAAATGTTAAATTTAAATATATTTCACACTCTAATTAGCTCGTTGTTTCGCGAAGCCAGAAAAAAATTTAGTAAATTTTTAAACGTTTTTCCTAAGCAGATAAAAAATGTTGAGCTACTAAAAACCTTGGCTATTAATTTTTTATAATATAACTTTGAATACTGAATATTCCATTATTTTGAAATAAAGGATTTAGTGATTTTTTTCAATTTCAGCGTTTTAACACTAGCAGTTGCTTAAGGCTTTTCTAACGCATATTTTGCGGAAAGGCGCATTTATTCCTTTTTACCCCTCTAGAAGTAAAATTTCGAAGATTTTCGTTCTCACTATTTCTGAAGTTCACTCTTCTCACTGTTACAGAAGAAATATTCTCGAGGCGTAACGTTTCCGGAGATATCATACGTAAAAAAACATACATTATTATA
>DVXP01000620.1:0-18966 GCA_018235645.1 Junonia grisea | reverse complement strand
CAGTAGATCCCGAGATTACCCCTTACAATTTACAAACACACAAACTTTACCTCTTTATAATATTAGTATAGATGTAGACGTAAGTAGATTTCGTAACATAAGAGTTAGTGCTCTTTGTGATAAAAATAAGTTAACTACCAATTCACATTCCTTATTATTAATATTGTAGTTTAATGTTAATAAAAGACTCATCAATATATAGAAGCAATTGTCATTTTTACTTGCTATAAAATCGTATAAGAAAATCAATTAGGAACCTAAACCAAAAATATCCTATATTTATTCTGTACATATGGTTATTCTATTTTTATGCGAATAAAACGATGAATAGAAAAAACTGCAATGAACGTGCCGAAAACAAACATTGCAGAATTTCCCATGCATGTCGGTTAGCGAAATTTGTGTTACGAGTGCAAATAAATTCTACAAATGAAATATTCAGAGCACGCTTGATGTTGGTACAAAGAGTGGGAGTGGGAAAAAGGATCCATACCATAAAACCGCATCTAATTTCGAATAAGGCTACATTCTAGTCTAGACCGCCTTTGTTAGAAATATTTTTACAAGGCTTTCAATAGTCGTTCGTCCCGTGGGATGCTATTGTTCCCCATGTCCCTATATAAACCTGATCCGTTCGTCAGTTGTATGTAAAATCTCTGGCATTATGCTCAGTTTTTATTAAGCTGTAAACCGATCTAAAAGCTATGAAAGGAATATGGTGATAAAAAAGTAAACATTAATCGGATAGGTTATAAAGAGCGAATCGTTCTAAATTGTTGCTATTTTAAAATGAATTTCAATCACAATTACCTATTTACCTCTTTCTGAAAGTATAATTTTATTTCTTTGTATCATCCAAAGTGAGAACCTTCCGTACGGGTGTAATATGAATGAACGTGCGCCAGGTACATGGCAAATAAATTTTAGTTTTTTTTTTATACTTACAAATGAGATAAAAATTATAATATTTTAAACAAGCATAACTTTTACTCCAGACTACCGTGACAAATTGATATAAAATATTTTTATGGGTACGCATTAGTAAATAAACTACAAACTTTTTCATATCTTTTCCATCGTAAAACCCACAATAGATGCAACCCTATACTTTAACCCTGTACGGCTTCCCTTTGGTCCTTCCCCATGTCACAAGTTACGGTTGATGATTCATATTTTATAACTGGGCGGAATTTTAAAAGCAACGCACTTTAAATTTTAGGTGGATGACGCAGGTGTAAAACTTTATAACGATGGTCATAAGGTAATGATAATCTGCATTAAGTGGTATTCGAAAATACTGATACTTTTAACTGAATGCATGCTATGCAATGGAGATTAATAATAAAATTATTGCGGATAACGACAAAAAATCAACTATTATGCCAGCTCGCAAAAGCTATAGGTACTTAATGCAAAAATTAAATGTACAAAATTCGATTATAATATTATATAGTTCACACAACTTGATATAAGAAAATGTACAGTTTAAAATTGGTAGTTATTTAATTAAAATGTATTAGTTTTAAAGAGGCTTTATACATTACATAAGTAATTAAAATATTTACTTAATTATTTAAGATGGCGAAACTTTCTTATGTTAAGGCTTTCTTTGACATCACTTTTGAAAATTACAAGTCGTGATTTCCCAAGATTATCTAGCCGCCACCTAATTTAATTAACGTTTCAATCAACTAACTAATGGAAGAGACTTGTTTGTAGAGACCCGAGTCTGTTTCTTTAGCGACTCAGTTTTCTTGTAAGATTTATGAAATCCAACAGGAATATAAAGTGATTTACATTTTCTATGTCAAAGGTATATAAAAAGTTCTATTCGTGTTATAGTATTATTGTTATTAAAATTTTATCATTAAAAAAAGTCAAAATATTTTAGTTAAGTTAATAACCGTATTTATTTTTAAAACGTTTAAATACACGATTTACATAAAGATTAACGCTTTATTTAATTTGGCCTGACAAAAGTAAACGAACTGAAATTAATTATTACCATAGCACACGATATTTTCATGGCAAGTACTCGTTAGAGACCAAATTAGAACACTTTCACACTTAGTTCTCAACATTTCTTTAACTTTCTACTGGTAAATTGTTAACAACAATCCGAAAGTATTTTGAACAATGGATATTTGAATTTTGTCGAAGGAAAAGAATATAATATCGAAATCTGCATTTGTAATTGCAACTTTTACTCATCACGAATTTTATCAATATATTTTTGTGCCTACTCCATTGTTGTTCTCACAAAATATTTTTTTTTATTTCAGGTAAATTATTATTTGCCTCTGAATACTTGACCTTTTAACAATGTGTACAGTCGTGCGTTAGTTTTAGGTATTTTATTTCAATTGCGAGGCAGATCACGAATTCGTTTTATCAAATTTTATTCATCGCAAACACGACTGAAGCATAAAATATTTTATATCGTGACGTGCTCGTAATGATTTTTTTACTTACTACAACTAATTAAAAACTTAAATTAAATTTGTACCGTTTTGAATTCAACAAACGTTGTAACGTAAAAAACGCAAATGACTGTGAAATTGCCAAAATTACTGCGACATTAAGGTAACGAACGAGTCTAATTAAATCGTGAAATTTTGTCCGAGTTGCTAATTATTTCATGTTTAAACGGAAAGATCCTTAGACAGTTCCTTTAAACGTTCTGAGAAGTTTTAATAAGCAGTAATAATTAATATGTCTCTCAATGGTGTCATAGCTTCGGATAATTTCTTCTAATAGTTCTGCGTTGTGTAGTGTACCTAACACTTTCTATTTCTAGCACACTTATTACAGCTACACTTATTCATGATATAGTTCAAGTTACCTGGTTTAGCCAGAGTTTCCTCCAAGAGAAGCCGACTGGCTTGGCAAGCAGCGGCCACCCTACGCTGAACCGCAGCGGCACCTGGAGACGGTGGCGGGCCATGCGGCGCTGGCACCCTCCCTTCAGCATAAGAATGCCTTTCCCCCACATTGGTACCAGTTGTGGCACCAACTGACACCGACCGACGGTTCTCGTTTCTTGAGACCTGGGAATAAAGATTAAGATTTTGTTAGCAATGTGATACTTCTTGATAAATCGTAAATATTCGTTATTTAAATCAGTAATGATTGACATTAATACTAACATAATTAAGTGGTTAAAAATAAGCGACTCTGACTGTAGTTAATAATAGGTAACCATTTATTCCATCATCAATATTTTAATCTTCAGTTCAGCCTTAATTGACATTGCCTATTCAAAGGCGAAATGAATGAATTAACCTCAGCCAGAGATCAAAGACAGATCGAATGCATTGATCCTAAAAATGGAACGCAATATCAGTGATTGGAGCGAAGTCTCACGGACTATTTGTTGTTTTTGGAAGATCAGGAAATGGGTAATCTTATGTACACCAGGCGGCGCAAGTAAGCATGACATACACAGTTCGTTGACCGTGGGATCCTATTATTGTGGTAACTGTATCGGTGCGCGCAAATCGTTTCTCGGTATACCTATTTACAACGATTTGAGAACTGTTGGATCACATCGTCAAATCGTGAGGGCGCGAGAAAATTGTATTTCAAACTGTTATTTGCGTCATGTTCCGAAACTTTTGACGGTTGACTTGCTTTGTGGTATTGAGGCCTGATAACAATCAATTTATAGAAAAGTTGAACTATAAATCCCTGGCGGACGATAAAAACCATCAAAAAGTTAATATTGGAAACTGACGGAAGCATTAGTTGAAGCGTTGACAGCGACTCGAAACAACAAGGAGCGTAGAAAACGTTTGAGCATTTTCACTTTGATCAAATTAATCTCGCGTCAGGAAACGAATGTTTACTTCAACCGCTGAACGACTGAAATATAATATTTTATTTACTTTCAATTCAACGTACTACAAAAATGAAATAAATAAAAACATCTACGTCTAAAAAAACTGATGTAAAATGTAATTTAAAGTATGTACCAAATATACACAAAACATAATTTTGCATATTTTCTGTATAGGTACTATACTCGTACATAAGTGTTTTGCTTTAAATATGAACTATTTATATATAACTGCATAATAAGTAACATGAAAGCCAAGAGCATATTTTATTTTCGAGTAACCATTTATTTTTATTTCTAAACTCCAAGTCATAAATAGCGACATAATTTAAAAGTTCCGTCTTTCCCAATGATTGTCGTTAAACACGAAATGGCACAGAAAGCGTCGTGGTCGGGTAATATAATTTCATATTAAGAATGCTTTGATGCACGGAAGTTTTAACATTAGTAAAAATATCTTATTTCTCTATATAAAAACATGATGTTTCTTTGATATCAGTTCATGGGAAATGGCTTTATTCTGGCTATAATATTACCTATTTACTGTGATTATATTTTCCAATTTACTTGCAAATTTGTATGGACCAATTTTGACATTTATGTAGGTACTCGAATAAGATATTTTTCATATTATTATGTAGTAAATATTAGACATGCATTAATATTGTAATATAATAATAAGCTAAATCATTACGCGCTAGTCTTTGTAATTGCGCGGATTTTTCGTATCAAATATCCGTAGATATAAGGTTTCCTCCTGTCAGTACTTACAATACTAATGCCTATTACAACTGTTATTGATATGCGTATTAAATGACAATGTATGTTTGACTATAATAAGTTGTAATATTAGGTTTTTCTATTATAATTATGTTTTAGAACGTAGAGTGGTTGTTGATATGAAATTTGAAAACGGATTAATTTTCAACTTAGCAATGAACGTGTTAAAGAAGTTTTAGATGAAATTTCTAGATTTTCTTCTAACGTTTGTTTGAAGCTACTTTCTTGTGAAATTATCACGTTTTATTTTCGAACGACGTTTACGTATTCCCAATACAAACTATATCTATTCTTATATATTAAAAATATAGCAAGCAAAAAGCGACCGTTATATCGATAAAGGAAAAATAAACAAACGTATTCTACATTTATATAGATGATAACAAGAATAATTTTACTTCTAGATTGAACATGGATTAAAGGGATTTTTGCCAGAAAAATATAATTAATCCCGTTGGAACCCCTTCAAATAAATGGCATGCACGTGTTGACGTAATTAATGTCAGGCAATACTGAAATTAACGGCACGTATAATCATCTTGTCGACTCATTAAAACTTCGAGACATTTTCAGTAGGTTAAACTATGGCGCTAAGTTAAATCAACGAGGGAATTTGTTAATTACGAAAGTAAATGTTTAGAATTTTTTCACGTAGTGTTTTTATTTATGTTATGCTAAAAATATTATAGCGATGTTTGTGATAGAAAACGTAGTTATTATTTACCTATTACGTGACGGTTTTAACAGAATTTTATCCGTACTACTCTTTTTATGAATTCTAGGATCGGTTTGTATAAAAACAGCTAATTTTATCGAAGCAAGCTTTAAAGTTTTATTTCGATTTCAAATTGCTCTTAGCAATAATAAAACAATAATACTTAATTTGATAGTTTTTTGTTTTTTTTTTTTTTTTTACATTCATTCAAATTTTCTCATATAAACAATTCTAATAATATTTTTGCTGTCGACGTGCGGAATGAACGTATGAAATTATTGTTTTATTACGAATGTTATTAATATAAGTAACTTGGCTGACTTTTAGCGAGCTGAAAACTAAATTACGCTTGATCAAGTGCGCCGGAAGTGAATTTAACATTTCATTTAATCAAAACTTACTAAATTCACTTATTAATTCACCTTTGAATGTAAAGTGTGTTTAATTGTGAACAATGGTGGAAACTGTACGTAGTACAGAAACTTTATATTTACTGTTATCGAACATTAACTGGTTGATGTTTAATTGTTTATAATGAAATAAAAATCAAATATTAACGATAAAAAGTAATTAGTTAAGCACGATGAAATAATTATTAATGCTTGTAAACATAATCGTATTATTTTGCGTCGATGACTAATTCAGTAAAATATTCAAATAATAAACCCTTTAAAAGAAACACTATTTTGAAACAATAAACTATTATTTTATATTATGTAATTATAAACTATTATTATATATTTCAAATAAGACTGGTTATGTTATAATAAGTTTAATTAATAAAAGTCGAAAATTTAGTGAAGCGATAAGCAACCGATGGTTTCACAAATTAATTTCATAACAAATGTAAACAACTATAATAATAACACATGTTCTCCCTTTATGTTATTCGAATATAAGTTGAAATGAAATGTCGCTTGCCACTGAAAGCTGTAACCGCACCGCCTCTTGAAACGATGTTTTCAAATGAAAATGTTTAAAATAAATTATAATATTGTGTTTACGAACTAGATACGCCCTACAGTTTTGGTTGTATAATAACTTAAAGGTAAGTACTTAAACTATACGATTTTTATAATTATGTTAATAATAATTCATCAAACGTCCAATACTGTGATTAAGCTTTATTTGTCCACTCCCGATTCCAAAGAGCGAACGTTAATTAGATGTATGTGTATATGTAAGTGACACCGCAGCTTCTATATGAAGGGACCAATATTGATATTTTTGTTTCAAAACTAATCCACGAACCTAATCGAAAAGATTCTTAGTAACTCTATATATATTTTTAAGTGTAAAGTCGAGAAACTTTAAGTTGCAGGTATAAAGCAAGACATAATGCTTGCAATGAGCGCATCAACCTGACTTCGCAGAGAAGTAATACTGAAATATTGGGCACCTGACCTCGATGCAGTGGTATCAACAAGGTACTTGAATTTTAACAACTTCTTGTAAGCTCATGTTTTTATTCATTTTATGGCATTGCACATTATATACGTAGGTGCCTACATTTATTTTGTACGTGATAATTTAAAGTGGATAATATGTCAATTATTTTTAGCTAAGTGCCTTAAAATCATAAATATACCTTTCAATTAGGTAGTAGGTAGGTACCTTAATATTATGGTATAATCTATAATATTTAAAACACCACCAAAATTTTATCACTAGTTTAATATGACTTCAATAGTAAAGCCAGATTTGTTCATTGCTTCATGCTAATGAATATTTTAATAATAGCTTATTGCTATACCAACATATGTACGAAGTTTAAATATTTATTTATATTTTAAATATTTATTTGAGCGTTCCACAAAAATGTTTTGTACATTTTGTGGAACAAAAATGTTGCATTATGTAAGGACCTGCACTCGTAGCGTTGAAACATGAAAATTCTGAAGTATACAAAATACAGTATATTTTATTGGCTATCGTTTTCAATAACTCTGAAGTACTGCTGCATCATTTTGCCGTTCAATATCGAAGTTTGTGCACCTGAACTCAGTTTTCAAAATGTTAAAAGTTGGAACGAACATTCCAGAATCAACTAATATGAATTTTATTGACGTTCGCACATAATATAGGAGCACGTACCATCGTTTGAGAGGAAAATAAGTATTCTAAAGTAAAATATACTTAAACCTTTATTTATTATATATCAAATTTCGATATTTGATACGAACGTGATTTTCCAAATTTAAAAAGCGTCATATTTACAGCATTATCGAACAAAAAAAAATACAGACGTATGAGTAAATCTTTCATGGAATCGTTTTAATAAACATCACTTTTGATGAAAAAATATATCTCATATTGGACATTGTTATGGATAGCCTATTTGGTTTTCTGATTGAAAATATTTACATCGATACTTTATATCCCATGTTATACATAAAAAAATAATACATATGTCATTATATAGAAAACAGAATTAAAAAATCAACGCAGTAAATTATTTGTACCATCAGAAAATCAAAAGAAACATTTTACTAAAAATCAAAGAATAGCAGAAATACAGCAAAGCAGTAAATGTCACTAGAAATTTCAAAGCGAAATGTCGCAAAATATTCAATGAAAGTATGAGGAAGGGCGATCGGTTTGCGATGAAACGTAAATTGTTCCGATATTACCAAGTTCGCGCCGCACTACAGGAAGCGACGTTTTCTATTGGTACACAACCTTCGAATTCCAAATGAAACTGTATAAAAATTTCTCGTTTATGATTTGAAATACGTTTTTTTTTTATTTTGTATGTCTTTCAATAACTCATAAACTTTGCTAAATAAAACATACTTTTATTATTAAATAGGAACATTTACCTGCTTTTATTTTTTGTTTTTAGAATTAGAAAAAAGTCAGCGCATAAAAAAATTTCGTCTGAAAATTTTCAACTCAGTCACTCCAATAGTTCTGAAATGTAACTTTAGACAACTATTAAGAAGGAGGCGTTCCTATGTGAGAAGAGAAAGGACCTATCATCAATTCACCACGTTGCACCACTGGAAGTTACTAGAATTTTATACTTTTCAGAATTTCGCCAGAGGCGTACAGATATCCGCCCGATGTTTTTCCTCACCGTAGTGCAAGAGATGAATCGCACACAACAATTATGCACGTGAAAATAACAGTAGTAACAGCAGTCAGGTATAAAAACCGACTACCCAAAAATATGGATCCTTTATGCAAAACTCCATCAAGCCATTTAGGCGATGAAACGTACACCAAAAATATTACCTTCCTTTTTCAAGTGTCCCAGTCGAGTAAAGCACTTGAATATTCAGTTTAATCCACGAGTATTATCCACAGAGACTTACCGTCTCGTACCTAGAACTCGGTAACTAATGCTCATCCATGGTAATTAATCACAATCTCTTAAGCACGTATTAATGCTAACGTAAGTATGACATTATCTTCCTTCAAACAGTACGATATAAACGATAAGATACAATTTTAAAAATCTTATTTCTATTTCGAATAAAAACACTGAAAGTAATAAATAAATGAATAAAATTTACTAAAACAAGTCCTCCCTACACATTTCACAGACTGTTTGAAATTAAATAAATATATTTTCTAAAACCAGCTTGTTAAACTAACCACACGTCATAAAATTAGCTGAAAGCCATGAAATGTTATTTGTGTTAAGGTAAACGAGAAGATGTGTCACGTGATGCTAAGTGACCTATGTAAGTGAACTATAGCTTTGCTCTACCACAATAGCAATGAAACCAGAAATAATACAAGAGAATATCAACGTAAATACCAACGAGACATCTAAAACGGTTTGTATTTTAAGCTTTTGTTAATCAGACCCCTAATCCGGGGTTCTCTGACAAAGGTAGCAGAGTACATATCATATTTAAGTTCACTCTTACCCGTCTCTAAGAGTCACATTCCTTACATACAATTAGTCAATACGAAGCTAAAATAACACAGTAAATTGTTGCTTACATTTTGGCTTTTTGCTTTCATTTAAACTGCCATTGACAATAATTTTGAAACAGAAAATATCGGTTGTACTTTTGAATTTACTAAATGACAAATTTTAAAAAAATATCATAAAATTAAAAAACATCACCGGATCAATTGGTAACTGAAAAATGTAAACAATTTTAGAAACGCTAAGACAATAGTACAGATAAAATGATTGTATCAAAGCCTCATTCACATCAACATCGATTAAAAAATCATTCTACCGTAATGTTTCAGTAATGTCCAACCATAATATCCGTAATGAATCGCTCAATAAAATGCAACAATGCAATTTTCCACGTAGCGACTCAATTAAGTAGCTGCAAAATTTTATTAATCACGGGCTCAATTGAAAGGCTCGAAGTAGGACGACCCGTATTTTCTCATCTCCATCAAATAGGGTTTGCGCCGGCATTGTTTAGCGTCAAACACATCCATATAAGTAAAATTGGAATGTCTTTATGCAATTTAAATAAGTGCGTTTTCATATATTAATGTGCTTCGAATAAATGCCTGAGCAGTTAATATGACGTTGCCAAAACAAGGAATAGTTTTTTTTTTGGTTTGTTTTACCGAGTGTTTTAAAAATCTTTGGATGAACTTGACAATTTTTTTTTTACAATGATAGAAACATTTTTGAATTAGGGATAAATAATTATTTAGTGTTGTTAATACATAAAATATTCTAGTTTAACAAATTTAACCAACCTAAAGTAAATATGACACATCGATTACAAATCTATTTTCACGTCGGAAGTAGGAAAAGATCCACCTCTCGACTCAAGGCAAGGAGAAAAATTCAATTCAATCAGTATTTTCAAGCAGTAAGAATTTCTAACTACACGTTAGATTCTAATTCTAGATAAATATAAAGTAATACAAGGTATACAGGAGAAGGAATGACATTTCCATTCCAAATAAAGTTATCTACGTTATTCATTGGGACATTAACATAACATTTACTTCAAATGACATCTGCCGCTTCATCTTAATATGCTCAGGGAGTACAGAAATACTGTACAGAGCCTAATTCCTATAATTATAGATCGAGATAAAGATATCTTGTTTTGCAAGATGTTTTGAAGGGATTTTAGAAATACACCGCGTGGCTTTTGTTATTTGAAGCATTTTGGGGTAAATAATTTTCTTATTTAGACTTGTACTGATACAAAATTTTAAAAGAGTTTTTTAGTAAAGTACAAGTTTTTCCTCCAATATACAACCACGATAAATATTTCTAAGGTTTGTCTCATTTGCGAAGATCAATTCCAGTAACAGAGTGCTTAGTCACAGTAATTATTACGACAACGAGTCATCGGTATCCATCCTAACATTTTTATACCAGAAATCTTCAAACTCGCAAAAACTAGACACTAAAAATAAATATTATTCAACTGCAGCCAGAGTAACCGGAGAAAACGAGAAGTCATTGACATAATTTCAGAACGAGTGAAAAACTTTCAGGAGTTACCATTGAAAAGCTTGAGCGAAGTACTTTGGTAGACCCGCCAGTAATTGCGTTTATCGGACCGGTAAATGAGCGCTGCAATCTTTAATCTCTGCTCTTTTTTTTTAATTCCAAGGCCGCATCAAAACGTGTCTACTGTCATCCTTCTTTTATCTGATTGACAATTTGACCTTTTTGGACATACAGAAAAATCTTACAAAAAGGACTTATGGTATTTCTGTATTGTTTTAGATAACTGTTGCTGTATCTCTTCATAGTTTTCCACCACATCACTTCGTTAATTAGAATATATACAACTGTTTGGATTACTGCGTGTCTTCTCCAATAGACGCGACATTGGCAGAATATTTTGCGCATTAAAAGCGCGGATGTACGCCATATAATAAAAAAGGGCTTAATTTGTTACATAATTTACAAAATATCCAATAATACGGAAATATACTGTCATGTTCAAATTATTATTAGTGATGTGTGATAGTAATGTTTTACGGCTTATGCAAACAAGAATCATAAATAACTAAAAGTAGAATCTAAAACTAAATAATGGACTATAAACAAGAGTCATTGTTCTTAGAGTCAGAGTAATGACATGTTACGAGGAAATTAGCTATTGTTTTCGACACTGATCTAAAAGAAATATGGTCCATTCTATTTAAGGTATTCGCAATAGACTCCTCCTATTAGCGATAATATCACCATGTTGCTGCAAGAAAGTTCGTTTTCAAGCATCAGTGGATACAATGTACTCGTTTATCATATCTTTTAACGGATTGAAACAATCTCCTATTTCTAATTAAGGACTAGGTAGTTTATTTATAAGGTTTATGCGATGCAATACTAACAATGTTTTTTTTTTTTGTAATAAATGCGTTATGTCTCGAAATTTTAAAAACGTAATCATTTGATAGAAACTATCATAGATATATAAATATTGCTTATATTGTTACACTATAAGCATCGCACCTAGAGATATTTAATTAAACATACTATATTTCCAAGAATCATTAGAATATTGAGATTACCACACAACCAAATATGGTGGCACCTAATACGTCATGTACAATTACCGTACATACAAAGCAGCCAAGTTCTCAGACTTGCCTCTGTGTTTTGAGAACCACAAAGATGTGACGCAAATTCGTTCCTCGTAATTCGTGGTCGTTGCACAACCTCTTGCCCGATTTCAATGACTTATTAGTGATGTATGAGTAAGATATTTCGGCCATTGTGATCCACGCGTACGGCACACTAGTAACCTCGTTACAAGGCTCCACTGAATTGGTTTATTATTAAATTTTAATGAGAAAAAAAGAAGCATTTTCAACGTGCTCGGAGTTGATGAAGCGCTGATGGTATCATTAAAACACACGTCGCGTAATGAACCACTCCCAGATATACCAACGTAAAGTGAATCTGCTTTTATTCAAAAAGTTCAAAATTGTGAACGGGAGTATTCCCTCACAAAGCGACTGCTGAGCTCCAGGATTGCATCATTGTGTTGTACAAAAATGCACCAGTGCTAATTTTCCATGCGCTTCGCTCTTGAATACCATTATGAGCTTACGAATGTGAACGCAGATACGACGAACTGTCAAATAAGACTACGCAGCGTCAGCCTAAAGCATTTAATAAGCAGATAATTAGAACGGGAGAGTCCCAACAAGTAAATTTACCCGGCAACGTTATCGCAGTATTAAGACAAACTTAGCTTCAATTAGCGCCCGCATTAGAAAAGAAAACGAGGAGAGAATTAGATCGGAGAAACACAATTGTTAGCGGAGTTTAAAGTTTTAAATCAAGTAGCTTCGAAATAGTAATTGTGGAGTTGGATTTCGTAAACTACGTCGGGGAATTAGTTTTCATTCTGTTTGGTATCGAGGAGAGTTGTGAATTAGAGAGCCGGAGATAAACGAACTTGCAACAATAGGACTGCACTCCGTACGGCCGGCCATACGCGTTAAACGTTAGAAACTAGAACATTAGCGAGAATAATGTTGCAAGTCTGATATTTCCCATGTGGCTGGAGATAAATGAGCCTATATCTTTGATAGCAGAGTGGATGAAATATAAACTCTAATTCGTTTAAAAATATTTCTAATTTCTTTTCACATCTGGACCAAATCGTTTTAGCTACCCCTTCTTTTAATACTTTATCGTAGAGAAAATTAACTAGTTTTACCTTTTGTAGCAGAATGAGTAAGTGTTTAGTAAACATGGTAACACATAATGACAAATTTTGAACCCAATGTCAAATATAATTATGCACATTACCTATCGATTTGTTGAAATTCCTGAAAAGCGTTTCTTAAAGCAATTTATGATCATTATAATACGTCTTAAAAAGATCCGGAAATTAACGACCGAGTCATATTGTTTAAAACAATTACACATGATAAAAGAAAGTGTACGTAAAGAGTAAACAATAACAGGTTTAGCAAAGAAAGTGTTATGTGACATACATTTTTGTGTATAAGATGAACCACTGCCTACGGCTCCGCCCGCACGATTCTCTGTTTGTCCAAAAAGAAAGTGTAAAATCGCTCTAAAAATTAAATGTTTAAACAATATAAAATATCAGTGTTAAGATAATTGACTTATATCATCTAAATAAGAACTAAATAGTCAATGTTGTGAACAAAAATGACGCTAAAGATTTATAGCATAGACAGAAAGAACTTTCTTATTCATATTATTAGTACGTACGTGCAGTTTATTGTGCCTTTAAGCCCAAATATGTACGAATTGTTCGCATTCTCCGCCGAAGTGAAGTTTCGGTACAAATTACGCTTGCGGCGTTAAAACTCGTAACGTAAACACGTTTAAGGATGACTCACGATAAATTAACGTCCGTACTCTTGAAAATCGACAAGGTGAAGCATAATTTATTTTGAACTTTTGTTAAAGAACCAATTATAATTTTGATACGTTTGTTGTTAGTAAAGTTATTACTTTTTTGACCTATGACCTCTTATTACTATAATCGTAAAAAAACTTTGAGACAAGTTATATAGAAATACGTCATCATTTTAAGTTACGATTGACAATAAACCATTATTGATATTGTAAAAGATGATTCGTCCCTATCTATACCCTATCTATACAACTACAAGTAGGTCCCTATCTATACAACTACAATTTGTCAAAAAAAAACTTCACACAACAGTTGTTTTAATACAAAAAGAGAATTGTACGAAGTCATAAAATCCGTGGTCTGTATAAAATAAACGTTTCGAAGAGAAAAAAGTTCAAATCAATCTGTTGTGAAACCGATTCGAATCCAATCTAACGCCTTTGTTGCGATATTGTCACGATATTAAACAAATTGAACGTTCGGTACAAAACTTGTTTGTTTCGATAAACGATAGCTTCATATTTTTGATTGAAATTCGATTATTACTTTTAACAGACACATAGAAAATATCTGCTGTAGATATCATGCTTGTATCACATACCTATATGTAGCGTGTTAGATAAACATTTCATTTTCAACTTTAATTATTTATGTATCATTATTAAAATAAGCTCTTTACTTATAATAATAACTTAATAACTAAGATATAAATAAGAAATATTGTAATTCATCTTCCTAAAATAAAATTACGTTTTAGTTACGTACGTTAGATGCTTCTTAAAGTAAATGGAGGTTGTTATGTACATTTA
Source organism: Junonia grisea (assembly GCA_018235645.1). Lineage (NCBI taxonomy): Eukaryota > Metazoa > Arthropoda > Insecta > Lepidoptera > Nymphalidae > Junonia > Junonia grisea. Next base: position 4,536 of record DVXP01000620.1, on the reverse strand, counting down.
TTCAGCTTTAATTAAAATGGAGCCTCATAGTTTAATCATTCAAAATACTCGTATCAAATATTCAGATACGCTATTGTTTATTTCATTCTTTATTATAATTTAACAAAAAAGAATGAAATCACCGACCGGAACGTGTTTCGTGAGAAAAGTACTGCCCTCGTGTCTGTGGCTATCTTGAAATTGCGTACTATAATCTGCATAGGCTTATGTAAATTTCACAATAGAAGAAACATTCCCATGGTTTTCTTTTGCGGCCATGCGTGTTAAATGATATGCATGTTTAAAAAAAATTACATTTAGAACAATTACGTGCTTCCTTCGTAATTATGAAAATTAGTTATCTAACGTGTTTGAAATTCATCGCATGGAAAACTTATCAATATTCTTTTTCATGTTTTTCACTTAGATGGTTTTAGGGAAGTGTCATGTCATTTATTATTGCAAAGTTAATTGTAGTTAACAATTAAAGTAATATCGTATGTTTTCATTGGATGGCTATACTGACGCATAAATTCACTGACTTTACGAAAATAATACAATAAAGACAATCGCCTTTATCATTCATCGTAAAAAAACAGATTTAAGCGATTCAAGAATATGGGAGAATTGATTTCTACAGAATGGTTTTTATCTATGAATGCGTTTATATTTTATATAAATAAATACAATATTACCAACTGAAACGCACAGCGAGACGACAAACCAAACTATTTTGAAACAACGAACTAACAATATTCAACACCATTGCCGCAATGCATTCAATAACATCTTCGTTTCCGTACACAATACGCTGTTTTTACGTGAAATTATCCCTTCTTGCTATGCACATAGCGGCTAATTTAGCTTATAGATGGTATTTGCATACCCTCAGGCGGAACGGGGATATGGAAGGCATATTGAGAGGCGATGTAGGTCGGATTGAATTTTAGTCGATCGACAATGTATTCAATCAAGCGAACTGTTCATTACAGGAACGCATTATTGCTCTGATCTAGTGGTATTAAATACCGAGTGATTTTCATTTAAAACTGCAAGTCTGTATGGTCTGTAATCATATTTTAATTAAATTTTGGCACTTGTATTCACGTTGTTATGCTCGTATGAGTCGTTGTGTAAAACTTTTATTAATCGTACAGCTTTTACCAATCCAAAAGTGGTTTGAATTCATTTCGATATAAAGATAGTTGAATCATAGTAACAATGATTGTACTTAACGTATTGTTAGATGTTAAACTCCTGAGAACTCATTAAATCTTCAATAATAAATCTTTAATATCTGATTTAATCATGAGTTTTTTTAACCAATTTTACATGCATGCAGCGTCACTTAATGGTAGAGAATTTTGTAAGAAACTTGAAACCTTCCTTGTCGAGCAAACAACGGTTTCAAAAGCTATATTACAAGCGACAGCCTTTTTAAGCATCAAGTCTGCTTGGAAGATAATATTGCCGTCAGCAACTGTGCAGTATTGACAACTTTGAACATTGCTGTTTTTCCCCTTTGAATTTTCCTAAACGTAACATGTGACTAAATGTCAAGTAAATTTGATATTACTCTACGAAGACTCTGCTATTGAATTTCTACCTCTTTTTATGTAACTCATATAAAGTGATTACTCATATATCAAATGTAATATAAAAATCTTATTCTAACATGGAAAAAATTGTCATTTAATTTACGACAATTAATTATAAACGCAAAAACATAATAAGAGACCATAAATCCAGCGAAATCACGCGTCACTAATGTTTCACATAGTGTAGTTCATTTTTCACGTCCAAAGCCTAGCCTGGCCTACGTTTGCAGGTAAACGGAAGTTATTAGCGAGGTCGTTGCCCCGGCGCCGCCCGCCCAAACAAACGATAGACAACATGATTACATTTTTTATTGCTATGGTTAGTTTGTGGTACGACTTTATGGTAATATTGCGTATTAAAATTTTATTAATGGAGTGCAGTTTCAGTATCGACTTAATCCATTTATTATCCGACTATTCCGGAAGAACGGTAATGTTATACATAAATGTAATAATGTATTTTTTTTGTCACGCTTTGTAGATTGTAAATTGCTAGATTGTTTTCAATATTAGAGTTGCATTTGAATTGATTAGATTCGTCTTTTATGTATTTGTTATTAGGAATATAATTTTTAAGCATTCACACTTGAATTTTGTGAAATATATTTCGCAGTGTTAAAATAATTGTTATAGGCTTAACGTAACTAGCAAAAATCTTATATGCCATTGCAATAGGTCAGAAATACTTTTTACGTGTCTTTTAAAAATAGAGCCATCGCGCACCGTAAATTGGAATTGAGCCTCGAGCGCAAGTTGACTACACTCAAGCCGAGTCAGGCACTCAGGCCTCAACTCATACTCGAGCCAACCAACTAATTGACGATATCGAGCTCTCCAAGTTTCAGGCTCTGACGAACTTAGGCTTTCAAATTTCAATTTTAAACTAGAAATTCGATAGGCTGCGGTGAAGTTTTATAATGATATTATACTCGAACAGTTATGGGTCTTTGCGAAGCTCTGATGGAGAAGCGGAGAACGCTTGGCAATATTATTAAATAGAGAAGTCGTAATAATAATATCGGCATTAGTAATAATGACACGACGTCTACCAATTTTTATATAAAATTACAATATGAAACATTTTTTCAATATGAACAATTGTACTACTCATATATTTTTGTATATGTTTATCTATATGCCTGTCTGTGCAAGCGTCATGTGGAAGTCAATAGATAAATAATAAAGCTCAGTCTGTTAGAGCCTACTCGGGTCATAAAGGATTCTTTTTGTCCCCGAATATAAAAGGGACCGTCGAAAAAACGTATAACCATATTAAATGTACATGTAAACGCATCGCAGGCGAACATAGCATGTCTGTTCCAAAGAGACTATAGAAAAGTGATTACAGAATTTTAGTTTTCGTGATTTCTATCTTAAAAGAAAACTATTTTCAGAAGGCGTTTTCAATCATTCGGGCCGTGGCAACAATAACTTATTGTTCGAAACGTTAAATAAATATTTAAACACCTAATGATAATACTGTTTAAAACAACGAGATATTACAAATAAGAATTATTACGAGTAGCTATACTGTGCAGCTAAACTATGCTATGCGTTATTGCGCTATCATACATGTCATAAAATATTTTATAGGTATGCTTGTCATAACTTTTTTAAACCAAATCTTTTTGTTTTACAACTGAAAAATAATATACTTTCTTATCCCTTTTTTTATTCTTTTAAGACCAACGTTTAGGAAAATTAGCCAGCCTAGAAACAAAACGCTAGGGCAGTTTGTAAGCAAGTCAAGAAGGCAGAATGGCACAACATGGGAACAATGGCCACCTTTATACCTTAAAGAAATGCTAAAAAGGTCACTAGCTTCACGAAAGCGTGCTTCAAGGTGTAACGCTTTTGACTTCCTTAACCTTTTGCTTCAGTCATTTTTGGTAGCCAGCCGACATTCATATCTATACAACATGAACTTTCTGGAATAAAATACCTACTTGTAAGGTTGAATTTCACATAGTCAAGAACTAGAAGAATCGTATAAATATATTACTTAGTGGTAAGAAACTATCCCTGTCAATAGATACTGGCATTATTAGAGTAACTTACTTCAAACACAGACAGCTTGCTAATCATGGGATCCAGGTTGTTATTATCCTTGGGTATAATTAAACTGATTCATACTGGATTACAGCAATCCATAGCATTCCTTACCTATCTAATCGAGCCTACAGAGAACAACCAATTAAGAACTTAAAACCTCAAAATGATAGGTGTTTTCTCAACCATTACACAGACATATTAAATAGATAGCTCAACAACGTATGATGGAATAATTTTTCAGTTTTACGTAGCGTAAAATAAAATTGATGAGATATAAAATTTCAATTTGCAAACCGTTTACCATCTCACATCTCATTGCGCTCGTTATTGACGTCTGAGACTACAGATATAAAACTAAAAGTTCTGACAGACGCTGCTTATACGAATTATATTTAGTATAGAGTAGGTACACGAAATTTTCCTCAACTTTTATATTATGTAATGCTAGCTCCTGGCAACGGCTTCCCCGCGTAGGTTGCGTGGGTTTTCAAAAGTGTAAAATTACTTACTAGTTTAAAAATGTTTTTGATCCAATAATCGTAATTACTTTGATGCCAAAAATATAATTTCTTTTTCAAAGCATATTTTATTTCAAAATATATTATTTCCAAGGTAAAGTAAATACGATAATAATAATAATTGGACAAAGTCCTCTAATAGTTAGGAATCAGTAAAGATACTCGACCTTTTAATTAGCAGAAAATACAGAATATAATTTTAGGCAGACCAAGCAGTTTAAAGATGAGATGGCCTAGTGGTGCGAACACGTGGATCTTAACCAAACGTCAGGTTTAAGCCCTGGCTAGCACATCTGTGCCAAATGTGCCAAATTGTGTTTAAATTCATCTCGAGCTCGGCGGTGAAGGAAAGCATCGTGAGGAAACCTGCATGTGCCGGAAGAAATTCT
>DVXP01000619.1:0-18968 GCA_018235645.1 Junonia grisea | reverse complement strand
TTTACAAAATTATAGTTACATCACAAACTGTGAAGGTTACTTAACAGTTTAAATAAATACAATAAATATTTTAGCATAACAGTTAATTATTATCAATTATTACATTGATAGCTAAAAAGTTTTCGAAAATGGCTCCTTATTTTATTGTTTCTGGTAAACGGTATTTCACGTTGAGGTCCTGTTTTTAATATTTGATGGATTCGTGTATCATATTACTTTATGCTGATGGTAAAAAAACGAGGTTACCGTTTATACTTTTCTAGATATCGAGGTATACCACATTACCTTAAGTATCCCAAATATGCTGACTTTCCTCTACTTTTTGTAAAGCAAGTTGCTTGCAGTGAAAAAGTGTCCGTAGTTTGTAAATTAGATTGTAGATATCTACTTTTTATTAAATTTGTACCTATGTATTATGTATTGTTTGTTTAATCTTTCATTAATAATATTATCTAGATATATCTAATAAATTTTTCTTTCACTTATTGTTAGAAAAATTACGCACAGAATCACTTCTATTTTTTTTTGTCTTTGCGTCGGCCAACAATATTGACAGTTAATTTTTTCGCGCCATTGTTTGAAAGTTTTGCAGCCTTGGTGAATAAGTTTATGTGAAAACCAGCCCAGTAAGTCTTTTATTTATATAATACCTAGTAAAAATGAAATTACGGCATAAAATTTTACCTTAACTTTAATCATAATTAAATTTAATATCACATTTTTAATGTTCACTTTGAGCGATGCATCATCCTTTGTATTCTATAGTCATGACTTTGTGTTTCGTCTTGATGTGAGCATCTGTGTGAGTCTTTTGGTAGGCTTTGTAAGTGCAGTCTAAGAATGGACACCGAAACATTGGTTCCTTTCCACACTCATAGGTGATGTGCCTTCTGTATGTGCTTTTATGCCTGTACTTCCTCTTGCATTTCTCGCACTCGAAACTAGAATCGAATTGTGACCAGTAGTTTTTAGTCTTCATAGGCATGATGGGCAACATATTTTGCATCATGTTTTTAAAGAAATCCAGATCACCTGCAACAAATTTTCTTCTAAGAATTCATAAGAATTTACAAACAACTCTTATATCTACCTGCCATAGAATAAAATATCTTGAAAATATCTACATGTTTGCGTTTTGGATTGGAGTTAGGGTTTGAAATATTAAGACACATCAGTATTTATTAAATAAAGAACATTTATTCTCATGCTTAAATCAAAACAAACCAAACACACTCCACTTTAAAATAAATTATAAAATACATCAAAAATTATTTACTGTGAATAAAAATTTGTGCTGCACATTTTTACCTTATAAATTGTTTTGTTTATACCTATATAAATATCAAACAATTATTAATACCAAAACAAAACTAGGTTCTCTTTATTATTAGTTATTGGCCTTTTTTTAGTTTACCTTAAAATTCAACTATTAGAAAATTTGACAGTATAATGTAATATAGTAAATATATTCAAGGGGCAATTAACATTTTAAACAACTTTGGTTCTATAGTAACTATAGGGCTGACGAACAAAAGGTACATAAAGTAAACAATTAGGTAGGTACTTAAAAATATTGAATAAAATAATTAAAATGCGATTAAAGACAAATGTATGATAAACACGACTTTTTTTAAACCTAGAAATAATTATTAAAAAAAAAAAAATTTATATTCATAAAAAATCAAATCAAGTTAAATTAAGACATGAAAACTAATATTGCAAAATAGTCGTCTATTTAACGACTTTTATAGGTAAAAAAATATCACGATTCTTTTTAGATATTTGAGTATGCTGTGATACATTTCTTTGTTTTTTTAGTATGAAAGAGAATAAGATATAATTAAATACAATAAATAAAACTGTAGCAAAAAAATGTTATAAAAACATGCTTTATGCATAAGTTAAAAAAAGTCTTCTTTTGTTAGAAAATCGTCTACTCCGATTTATAAAAAAAGCTAAAAATTAATATGTTAATAAACTCACAACATTAAAAATTACATATTTATAATTATGTAATAAGTATATTCCCTAAATAAAATAAAATATAATTAGAAAATTTCTCAAATAGTTTGCTTTTTTAATTTTTATTTTAATATAAAGTACCTACGTTTATGTGAATTTTATTTAAATTTGTTCTCAAATGGAGTCATATAAAGTCATTCACTAAATTGTATATTATAAATATCTTCACATTAGTAACAATAAGGTACGGTTTTCTTATAAACAAAACAGTCAGTCCACTCCGAAAAAACAACATTTAATAGAAAGATTATCTAGGAAGAAATTTTATCTTATAAGACAAAAAATATCCTACGTATTGATTAAAAAAATCTTATAACTTACTTCGTAACTATAGTATTACATATTTCGTATAAGGCACTTATAAAGGCTAGAATCGACTGGAAGATTCTTTGGTTTAATATATTGCGCGTTTTTAAATTTGAACTTTAAAGGTAACTTAGTTATTAACAGTAACAAATGCAAATATTATATACAATTTAACAAAAATACTGAAACTATAATACAATTATTTGGTTTGGTATAAATTACTTTGATAAATTTCTTTGGCAACAAGGAACACACACTAAATAAAAATTAATAACAAGAACAAGAAAATTTAACAATCTAAAAGTAAAATTATAAAAAAAACATGTCTTAATTATGTAATAATTATATCTTAAATTATTATGTATTAGTAGGTCAACATTGCCACCAAAAACCAAAATCAATTACATTAAAATCTCGGTGGTAACTACATTACTATCATATTGCTGCCATTAGTTTCTTATAATTCTAGCGAAACAATACTTTTCTTAAAGTTATTATCTCTGCAATAATTTACGTTTTGGTAAAATGCACATCCTTTCTTTTTAACAAACATAAAAATTTATATTATACAAGGTAAAAGTTAAATTTGTAAAAATTTCTTCGCAATGTTCAAATTGTAGGGTTCAAAATATTTCGATGCACAGGGTCTGCGAATTTATTCTTCTCACAGACAGCCTCATGGTGAAATTCTTGATTCTTCTTTTAAGTATTATTTGAATTTCTTCAACTGTAACAGAAATTATGATATTGCTCTTAGTATGTTTTGAGTACGTAAAGACATACATTATTATATTTATTGACTGAATTCAACGATAGCTCAGAATATAAACAACAACAATGCAAGCAATTCTATACACTTTTTTGCCAAGTATCTATGAATATCTATTAAGAAAGAATGAATTATTTGAAGTGAATAAGAATATAAGAGAAGCAAAACTAGTTAAAAAAACATACAAAAAACAGTGCAGTGTATGGTGAAATGGTGTTGTTAGATATATCTAGTTATTATATGTATTTGAAAAGGTATAAATCTTTAAAAGTGACATTTTTAGGATGTCTCACTAAACCTGTTAGTATGATGGGTAGTTCCAAATTAAGCATTCCGTTAGACGCCCCCCTTACAACCGGTTAGTAGTTATAGAAAACTTTTACTGACACCTTCGCGGGCGGGTCATTCCGACACGAAATCCACCTTCTCCGGTAAATCTTTGTGCAGATGTCGTTCGTGTAGAAGCAAATTGTGCTTCTGATAGGCGCGATACACGCAGTAGGGACACTTGAAACTCGGCTGTTTTCTACACTCGTATTTAATGTGTCGCTGTAGAGAGCCCTTGTGCTTGTATTTGTTCCCACAATCCACGCACTCATACAGCGTCCACCCGACTTTGCCGCTACTCAGACCGGCGGTACCGTAACCCAATATATAAGGTGTGTACAACTGTGCAACTGAAATTAAAACGCAAACAAAAATGAATACGTGCAAATAATAAAAAGCTTCCACCGTAATATCATGTAAGCAAAGCCACCTCAAGATATGTGCGTTGACGTGAAAAGCGTAGGATAATGCACCATGTCTCCCATTAATTTGTTTCACTTTTTTCTATAGTTAAACTATTTATACTACTTTCCTAGTTGCCCTTTAGAATAGCATGCGACCTTTTCGAAGATAGGTTAGAAGTTCGAATCCACCTAAAATGGAAATTACAGGTTTTCCATTTTAAGTGAATATGAAAAAATCTTAGAATATTAAAAGTTAAAATTATTAATAGAAAACATGCAATGTTACTATAACCAGATTACAAGTAATGTTAAGTTAGATAATGCTTTGATATATCTCGTACTTGTAACATGTTCACTTAACCCAATCAATTCCGATAAAATAACAGGTTGACAAAATTATAAATTGAAACTAATTAATATCAAGAATAGCAACTTTATTTAAAATACAAAAAGGTTATAAAATACAATCAAATGCATTTAATCACTGTAACTTCTTATTGTCCGATTACACGCTACAGTATGTCCGATACTCTAGGTAGTAATTCTTACTATACATCGGCTAGATTTTTACCGGGTCACTTAGATCTAGGCTAGTTTTGATACGTCTTTTTATATAATCAAATTTGTTTACTTTGAATACGCGAAGAATATAAAAAAAATGTTTGAGAATATTTTTATCACAGCTATGTTGTACTCGGTAATGTATGAAAACGGTTGATAAACGATTTGATCTTTAGCGGTTATATTGTCAAAATTCACAACCTAGATATACGCAATAACAAGTTACATTACACGATTGATTTGACCGAAACTTTTCTCCATTGTGAAAAAATATTTTAAATCCTAATGACTAACTTTTTGAAGGCACTTAATGTTATATTGAAATGACTTGTATGATTGTACTTAACGAGCTCTACATTTTGATTGTATGATGGTAACTCCTGCTGATTATTCTAATCACGTATCACGAAAACAAAATCATCCGAGAATCTTAATCGTGCCCTCTCGTTTTTTGAACAACAAGGTAAATACGCGAATAATTCTGCTTGCCGTGGTATCATATGAAACTTATAATTTCTAAATGGTAATGTATAGAAAGTACTTATAACCTAAATGGAAGATTTCGTTATCATCCAAATATGACATGATTTGTTTGTGCGGGTCATTCATGCGATAATCCCTCAATGGCAGTGTCTACAATTTAACAAACAATTTTAATAAGGCACTCATTTCCACTGGTCATACCTAATCTAAAGTATAAAACAATTGGCCCCAAATATAACATCGAACAACGTGTTATTACACATTCATCTCCAGGAACTTAAAATTAATACCACTTAAACAATATCTGATCTCTACCGTCGCGAGGACAGACTTTACGTTCTAGATTAATATAAAATAAATGCATTACACGTAAAGAGATCTAAAATAATTGAAAAAATATAAAAAAAATTAACTTATATTGAGTATTACAAAAATAATGGAACATGCATTATGGCAAAGACCTAAAACTTGCATACTAAGCGACAAATAGCTTCATTTTAACTAATAACTACATTATAGAATAAAACAAAAGAACGCAAGTATTCATTATAACTTTTCCATTCTCACTACATTTAGGTACCCACTTATGTTGTACGTTAATCTCGTAATAACCAATCAACCGAAATTCAAACATGGCCAATGAATGAATTTATTTTAACATGTAATAGTTAAATTTAGTCAATAGTAACTGTAACTGGTAACAAAGAACTAAACTTTTCTAAGCAACGATCTAGCGAAGCTACACAATTATCCTCGTCAAAATCAGGAATGATAATTTACACGATAAATGCTGTATATAAAAATATATAAAAGCGTAACTATACAAATCACTTTTCTTAACGTACTGGATAAATGCAACAGTTGCTTACACCGTTGCAAATAACTGCAACCAGTGTGAATACTAAGAGAAATTCGTCATGAGATTAAATTCATACGGTATCTATAATGCTCCATCTTCTCAGAGCGGAGCAGGTAACGAGCGAAGGCACAATGTGCCCCATCAAGGAAGGCGATTACATCTAACGTGACCGTCCTACGTCACTATCACAAAAGAGATTTCATCACATTTATCACAATCGGCAAAAACTTGAGGAGCCTGAACTAATCGTATGAGAAATGTAAAATATATCGAAAGGGGTCTCGTCTCGCGCGGCGTCGGTCGAGTCCGTCGCGCCGTTCGGCGATGTCTAAACCTTCGAACGCTAACTGACACGCAGCGGTGCGGTCCAAGACGAGCGGGCGCCACGAGCGGGCTACTACGTGCAGGCGTCGACGTTGTCCTGCTTGATGTACTGCTCGTGCTTGACGTGCACCTCGCGGTGCATCCGCTCCATGTGGCGCGCGATGTGCATCTTCTGCTTGGCGCGGTAGACGCAGTACGGGCACTGGAACTGCGGCTCCTTGCCGCACTCCCACTTCTGGTGGTTGCGCAGCGACGACTTGAGCTTGTAGACGCGGCCGCAGTCGGGGCACGTGAAGCTGGGCTCGCCGGGCGCGGGCGGCAGCGGCGGCGCGCCCACGCGCATGCCGGCCACCAGCGGCAGCGCCAGCCGCGCCGACCACTGCTCCCACGACAGCCCGCCCAGCCGCGCGAACGACTCCTCGCCTGCAAGTCACACGCTCACGTCACTCGCGTCGCACACCACCACGAGCACCGGTACATATATATACATGTGGATACATAGATACGTGACGTGTGCCTACTGTGAGTGTCCACCGAGTGCTGTGATGAAAGCTTTGCGAGAGGAAAGTAAAAATAAAGAACAAAAAAAGAAATTAAACAACGTTTATTGTGAAGGTTTGACGGTGAATGATTCTAATGCTCGGGGTCCTTCAATACACTCTCCGTTATGTTCGCTCATGGAGCGGAACGTGTACCGAGGAGACTCATGTTTTATATAACCGGCAAGATTTTAGTCACTGTGCTACTCTAACAAACGTTTGTTAATTAAGTGTAGTCTCCCGACCCATGGGTTTTCTTGTCTACCTGAAATTATTAATTATATTAGTATGAACAAAAAGGAAAAGAAATATAAATTATGGATGCGCAAGTCGAAAAAAATTAAGGTGTGATTCATGCAATCATGCACAGTTATGGGTACCAAACATAAAAAAATAAAATAAAATCGGCTGAACTTACCTAACAAAAAGAAATTGCAAAATAAGAAAAATGGGAGTGTTATTAAAAAATAAAAAAATCTAACATTGTATAATAATATTTATATTTTATTAAACTTTTCTACCAAGTAAACCCCAATATATTCATATAAAAGTCACTCTAATAAACTAATTCAATCCAATAACATTAACAAACAATGTGAACTTCGTAACATTCAAATTTTATTCTAATTCATACATTACCTAAAACCTTCAACTAGCATGATATGATGGAAACATTGCATTCGAAATTATTTATTATTCAATGCTTAGCGATGACTTGATTTAATAACAAATAACATCCTTTAAGTTACACCAACGTTAATAAACTAATACTGACTTTGGTCAAATAGCTTTGTTATCCTAAGTTAACAACAAAAAATATCAACAGTCAATATGCTAAAAGAAACTTGAATATTATTGCGAATAAAAATATCAGATAATATCAAACATATTTTTCTTTATCAATTTTGAACACATTTTTATCCCAGTAAACCGAAATATTAAACCACATAATATAATAAATATTTTATATTATCTACAGGTAACATTGTAGGCACATAATCGATGAGCTTTTGCTTACCTAAATCTAGATGACCTCGGCCTCATCAGGGGTCTTAAAGTTATCCCCAAATCCGAGACATCTAAATGAGGACTATTTTCTAGTCCTAAATCAATAACCTAATAAACAATATTATAACTATTAAATAAAAACTTTGGATCGTCTACTAATGGGAAGACAAGTTAATGGTCCCTGATAAATTGTTTAATAATTTAAAAATATAACAAGAAAATAAAAACAAGTCAAACTTTTAGGTGGAGAATATTTAAAAATTTTACCCGTGTCGAAAGTAACCTTTCCACTATCGATAAATTTTAAAATTGACTGAATATCAACATTTTATTTAATATCAATTGCACTAGTTTTACTTATTTTTTGGAATTATTCCGTATCAGGAATGTTAGAGGTACTAAAACTAAGCAAATTCGAGTAATTGAAGTCAATTATGTTTTCGTATGAAACGCTAATCTTTGAGGCTAGACGTTTCATTTGGAAGGGGACTTAATGGTCATCAAATTAAATATAATAAAATGTTCTCCTGAACGAAATACTTAAGGTCAGTCTTAACTACGACAATAAACTCTAAAACAAAAAACAACAAATTAATGCTAATGCCGTTAGGGAATGTGCACATTACAACTATTATCTTTAGTGTATATTAATTAATATGTCTTTAACAAAATAAAAGGTAAATATAAATAATATTATTGCAGTACCGATTTGGTTAGGTATCTACTTTGGTCTAATGTGTTTTTCTCTAAATAAATCTATATCGAGGTTTTTTTATTTCGCCTCACTTTGTTGCTAGCGTATATGTACCACTCGGTATTGTGGTGTTTCCGAATGTGAACTCCTAAATTTCCCCTCTGCTTTGCCTTGTACGAGCAGTACGGACACTGATGAGAGGGTGCCTTACCCCCGCACTCCACATTCTCGTGACGTCTCAGGGTGGATTTCCATCTGTATCTTTTCCCGCAGTGCCTGCATTCAAACTGCCTGCTAGCGTCGTCGGAACTATTGCCGTCCCGTTTCATATGGTGTCCTTTGGGGTCATGCTTTGATTCGAATAGGTCGTTAACCGAGTTGAGACTTCCGGAATTACTCGAATAGACGTTCTCATAGAACGCATCCGTCTCCTCCGGAAGGACGATGTCGTCCGTGTCGTCGTAGTCGGCGTCCGACTCCTGGTCGTCCTGCTTGCCGATCGACTTAAAGTCTACGGCCTGGCCGACGGTGTTGTTGTTCTGCATGAAGGCCTGCTGCAGCAGGTGCGTCTTGAGGTCGTCGGGGATGGCGCTGAGGGTGTCGAGGGGCACTTTGGGGAGGTGCAGGGGCGGGAAGGGCGCGATGTCTTTGGCGAGGGAGGGTTTCATGACGTTGGTGACCTGGATGCAGGACGGCACGAGCGCCGCCAGCGACTGCGACTGCGCGCGCGCCGACAGCAGCGACAACAGAGCGGACGGGAGGTGGCTATCCTTGTGAAGCTCTGAAATACAACACATCGACGGTATTGCAAATAATAAGTCAAGCGGATCTACGTACGGATTCTTTGTTAATACTACCGGAGGCTAAAATAATATTAAGGAACCAAAGAAATGCGTTATGATAAAAATATAAAAAAAAATAATCTCTGTTAGAAATCATAGGAGGCGAAGCTTCTAATACATGCAGACATGCACGGACCGAACGACGTTCGCGTTCGACTTATCTTCCCATAAGAGCGGAAAACGGGCCGGGTGGCGGTGCGGGTTAAATCAAAGGCCGGTGACGAAGTTACATCGTTTAATATTAAAAAATATATCGAATGTCGTTTCCTTTCATTACAATAAGTATACGAGGCTCAAATAAAATCTGTCATCGAATACCGGCCTCGGGCGGCTCGCGATAAGGCACTGTGCGGCGGACGGGCGACGGCGGCGCGTCACTTGACGAGCGTCTGCGGCGCGGGCGCGGGCGACGGCGCGGGCTGGGCCAGCTCGGGGTGCTTCTTCTCCATGTGCTTCTTGAGCTCGTTGCGGCGGTGCTTGCTGTACGAGCAGTGCGGGCACTTGTACTGCGGCTCGCGGCCGCACTCGAGCGTCACGTGGCGCACGAGGTTCTTGCGCGCGTTGTAGCAGCGCTGGCAGTTCGGGCAGCGGTAGCCCTTGTCGGTCTTGTACTGCGCGCACGGCAGAGTCTGCTCGCCGCGCGGCAGGATGTGGTAGCGCGGCGGCGGCGTGGGCGCGGGCGTGGGTGTGGACGTGGGGGTGGGTGTCGTGGGCGTGGGCGTGGGCGCGGGCGCCACCGTGTTCTCCTTGGCCTCTTCGGCCGGCGCGCTCACGTTCTTGAGGATGGCGAGCGTCGTCGTGAACGTCTCCTCGCTCACTTTTTTACTACGGGTCATGATACTGTGTCTCGGGGTCGGCGTTTTTTTACCTGAAATGAAAAATTCCGTACAGTCCGGATTTTGGCTCGACGGTCGGTTTTGTCCCCGTTCAGTTTTACCGGTGATTGAATAAAAAAACTAAATGTAGAAACAAAAAATATATTCAAAGAAAACTATAAACCACAAAAACCAGTAAAAAAGTTCTATAACTCGAGTGAGTATCAAAAAACAAAACAAACAAAACTTTTGTATAATCAACAATTAGCCATAGTATGACTATAATTGAAACTTTTAAATCTACTTAATGATAATATGAATGGCACTTTAGGAGATTGACATGATTTTTGTTGTCAGAAATGTCATTCCTAACAATTCATGTTTTAAATTACAAACAAAAGAAAACTCTAAAATAAAATCAACGAGAATAATAATAAAAAAAAAGAAAAACAAAATTAAATTTGATTCATGTTAGCTTCTACGTCCATTGGCTTCTCATGTTTTTGCGCAATGTGCATAGTCAAAGTTTTTTTCTGAGAATATTTTTTCCCACATTTTTCACATGCAAATTGGGGACCCGTAATGCACTCGTATTTTTCATGTCTCAATTTATTCCTTCTGTACTTATACTGTTTTTTCTTACAAATCGAGCAAAGATATCTCCGTTCGTTACATGGATTGTCTTTAGACATGGTCATATCATTTTTTCTCTTAAATTTCTTTTGAACTTTTAAGTGACCCTTCTTTCTATACGGTTTTCTGCCTCTCAACTTTACTCTTTCGGCCAAATTTTCGCCTTGGCTTTCACTCTTCACATCATTCATTTTTAGGTACCCTCGAGTTAGTGGAAAAGGGGTTTTGGTGTAATTCAGGAGACTTGTTAGATCTGTGGGTGGTTCTGGAAGGCGAACAGAATGAAAAGCGAGAATGAGGTAAATAAGCATAAGAAGTTAGTTGCACAGGTAATTATTAATGCGTGAACGTTATTGTACAAGTTTTTATAATTTAGTTATTTTTTTTTTACAAAGCATGGTAAAAACATGTTTGATACGTGAAAAGATTGATAAAGAATTATTAGGTGGTCATGCTGGCGACAATTTGCAAGGAATAGCGGAGACGAAGGATGAAATGTAAGGTGTTTATGGTATGATCCTGTTCATGTTCCTACAAATTTTCAATAATCTACCTAACTATCGACTAAATTTTTTTTTATTATATTTGAGTGATGAAATGAAATGCGCATCCACTAGGAATATTATCATGCCTTCATTAAAAAAAAAAGAAAAACATCTTTTACCTAGTGAACATGCACATTGGCAAAAAAAAAAACTTATTTATTTCAAACATGAATTGCTAAGAAGACTTCTGCAGTGAAATCACATGTGAATGCAAATAAAGAGAAATAAATAATAAATAAATAAGCCACATAACCAACAAACTACGACGATAATGAAGAATAATAAATTTTAATTTACCTTAAATTGTTCTGGGTCAGCACCGTTAATCCACAATTCTTCTAACAAACAGTTCGTTGAAGTCACACAACTGGCATAGAACACTATTCTCCCGATAGCAACGATAAAAATACTTTTAACAATATAATAAATAATGTTATGTTTCTGGCTTTAGTTGCTTTGGATTAGATTGCGTGTAGTGCGTAACAATGTTATAAAAACTGTCTATGTACTACTTACTAAGGCATAATTGATAATAAAAATACTTACCGAAACAAACAATCCACTCCTCAGTTTTATGTTAATAAAGTTAGCACTCATTAGAACCGTATATAACTAAGTTTCTAGAATATTCTAAAATACAGTAACACTAATGAAGCATGCAATGGTCTACGTTTCGAATCCCATATCACAAACAAAGCAAATACACAGTAAATCAAGTGGTTTCTAACACAAATAATAGAAGAAATGTATACTTACCTTGTTATTAATTACCTCGCCTTGAAAAGGCTACAAAATAATAAAACAATACCTTTCTACCGTTACCTTTACCTGTCGATCTGAAATATCCTAGAATTTTATATATAGGAAATATAAATTGCATAAAGATTAGTATTTTATAATATTAATATTAGATAGTAATTATTAAAGGTTGAAATTTCACATGTGAAAACACTAGCACTCTCGTATCCGCTGTTGTGGTATATAACATTTATATATAACAAGATAAATAGATTATTTAAAGCAATGACTGTTTGTCTGTTTTCAAATTATGGGAAGACATTGCGCATTTCATCCGTTCCTTGTACATCTGGAGCAATCAACTTTTGTTCTTTTTTTTTCTTATTTTTTTAATAATATGTATAAATAGATATTAGTTATTTATATTAAAAGTTCATTGTTCCAGAAATATCCATCTCAAATCCCACCTAACATCTTGTATTGTACATTCTTTGTAATTTTTTATTGGTTGAAAGTATTTGTTTAAATAAAATATGTGACGGCAATACAAGATGTTCGAGTACAGATAGCTTTCACAGGCACAGTGAACAAGTGTCGCCTGTAACAGCATCTTTGTAATGTACTGGGGCTTACCTTGACTCTCTCGGACACTGTCATTTGAATTCATTATTTCATCTTGAGATCTTTCCATATGCCATTGAAAATCTGAAAATAAAGAAAATGTATTTAACATATGTTTTATGTAACAAATAAAGTTCTTAAATTCTTATGCAAAAAACTGTATAATAACGCAATTGGATCATAAGTGTTTTTATTTAATAATTGAAAATTATAATAGTATTAATAATCTAAAAGTTAGTTTTCCGTTTGGTTTTAACTTAGCTTTAGTGAAGATTTGTATTATTTGCAACTAAACATATGGTAATAAAGTCCATATGTTTAGCCTTGGAATAAAAATAGCTCGAAATACAATAGAGTTATCATAGACATGTTGGGATGAGTGGAATAACAAGTACAAAAAGGAAAAATTGTTGATAATTCAGATCGACTACATTCTTCAAATCAACATTTCAATTCAAAGAAATCCTCTTAAGGCAATAAAAAAAGGAGAACAGCATGTTAACAACACAATTCTACCAGAAAAGTTAAATATCATCTCAACATCAGTATGGTATAAAAACATTTGTCAAATGGTGCATATTTTGCAGCATGGAGTATGGTTCGTCATATATGTGGATGTAGGATAGTTTGTGACGTTAGGATATGCGTGAGGGATGGAAACTTGTATGGTTTCTCAAGTGAGGTAAGGCTAGGTTAAGAATATACCCATGCTATGTGATCTATTTAGGGAGGATGAGATTTTTTAAAAAACACAAAACTGCGACAGTCAGGGTAAGTGTTAATTTAGAGTCGGAACTTACTGTATAGTGAAAATCAGGGTTGAAACCAAAAAGTCACTAAAACTTATATTTGTTACACTATGTGGCAAGGAAAGAGGGGAAATCTTAGCATTTACTACGGATGGTCACCAAGGGGGGAGGAGATCCAAAACTCTTAACACTCTCTTAACTTCTCACATAGTATGGGTATGTTCCCTTAGGTAAGGTTGTGATGTGTGTGTTACTCACTGCGTACGACGTCGTTGTGCGCGACGGCGGGTGTGTCCTCGTGCTCCTCATCCAGCGTCAGGTCCTCGACTCCATCTCGCGACAGTTCCTCTTTCATCGGGGCGGGTTCAGCGGGCGGGGTGACGGGCGCGGGGGCGGGCGGCGCGGGGGAGGTGGACGTGCGACGCGCTTTCTTCCGGCGCCGGCTCGGGCTTACGGACCCTTCGCGGCTGTCCACGCTGCCGTCTCGCGCCTGCAAGGGTTAGGAGTGAGTCTTCGTTTGTGTATTGTTATAGAGTACGATTGTTATCGCTAAATTAAAAGACTAGCATTAGAAGTTGAAAAACATGGATACAGCGGCGTTTCTAAGATTATTTGGAGGTAGTGTGTTAAAAAAATCAGATTGTTATCATAGACATCCTAAGAACTAAGACAAGTCCTGGGAAAACAGGACGGTTGGCAAACCTAATTATTAGTAAATATACAATCATAGCAAGCATTTAAGTAAAGAGGATCTAGATGGTGTACAACTGAAATGTTTGTTTACAATTTTTTTGTATGAATGTTAAAAAATTAAAATGTTGTTTAAAAACTATCATGGACACCCTAAAAACTAAGACAAGTCCTGGGTAAACAGGAAGGTTGGCAAACCTATTATAAGTAGCTATCATTGCTTTTATACAAACAGCAAGGATTTTATTCAAGGGGATCTAGATGCTGTACTACTGAAATGGTTGTTTACATTTTTTTTTTGTATGAAACTTAAATTAGACTATTATTGCTGCGTTAATTCATAGCAATAATAGTTTGATAATTCATATTCATTATATTTATATTAATTATAGATTTTTTATTTTGTGGCCCATTTTCAAAAACAACTTCTTCAATATATCAATGTTACTAAATTGTAAAAACATTAGCATGTGGTCAATTGGAAATAAAAGTAAGCTATTTGTATCAATATGATATTAATAGGTTAGTGATAGTTCATTCTACCTGTTGCATTACAGACACTTAGGATTTCTTCTGTCAACTATAGTTTGTCATTATTTCCGTTCTTACTCATTTTCCCTATAATTCTAGGGAGTAACTAAGAAAGGTCTTACTTAAAAAAGGTTTACTGCGACAGAGTTAATAATTTTTGTTTTTGGCATTATTACCACATTTCTAATCATTTCAATATGATGACTGCTTTTAAATAAGCACCCATATAAAAGTACACAAGAAATATGTCTAAAATTGTAATCCTAAACAACAAGTAATTGAAATAGACCATGACAATTATTTTACTCTTAGTCATATTTTCTACAAAGTATTGAATGTAGATTATTTAACGTTACAACTGTTTTAGCTCAGTTTGTCATTTCAAAATTGTTATTAAGAATACCGTTAAAGATACTTGGTTTTCAGTGATAAATGAAAAAATGGAGCTCATAAAGATATTCTACACCTTGTATGCTTTAGTACAAATTGGATTTAATAATGTACAAAGTACGACTGAACATCTTATCTTCATACAAATGCTTTTACAACATTGTTATAAATAGAAATAAAATTAGTTCAAGAAATCTTGTGACGACCTTCTAGATGTGTTATGAGATTGAGTTTTGATTCAATTTTTCCTTAAATATTATTTATATTGTTTCTACACATGTCATTGATGGATGTTTTTATGGCGTGCTAACAAGTAGCAACACATGATTTGCCCATTTAAAAGTAGTCAAGTAAAGACTTCGTAAAATGTATGTTATACATCTTAAATTGTATGGAGTTAAGAGTTAGGCATCTGTTTCACTTAATGAACATACATAATGTCAGTATGCTAAGGTTAGGCTTAAAATTCTATTAATGAAATTTTGTAATTTAAAGTATTTTCCAATTATAAATTAAGTTACTTATAATATTAAGTCATCACAATATTTGTAATTTGGTTTTGAAAATAATTATTATTTAATAAGTTGTAAGTCATCAATTTTACTGGTCAAAAGTTACATTTTTTTCTTTATTAGCTTAAACTGTTTTGTATTTGTATTTTATGTTGGTGGAACATGTATTTTCATTGTGTGTGTTGAATAACAAACTAACAACAAATGCACAAACAGTATCTACTAATTTGTATTATTGATATGGACAGTAATATTTTTTCTGCAATTAATCTTCTAACATTCAACATATACAGATGCATCTTGAAATCATTTATGCTAATACTACAAATAAGAATGTGTATTAATTTATTTGTAAACAATCACATCTAATATTCTAATTGTCACAAAATTTGCACACCATGGCAGATATTAAAAATAATACATAGACTATTATTTAGAAAATTTAAAACATTCCCAAATATAGAAAAATAAGTAGGTGGAATTCTGAAATTTATCTCATCATATGATAAAGCAGTGTCTCTTGGGTCAGCTAGTGTATAAATAGATACATTTATAAACAATTTAAAGTCCTAAAACAGGTACAAAAATATCACAGTTTTATATACTAAAATAATGATGTAAGTATCTTCTTAATCTCTGCTGTTGTTGAATAAATTAGATAGTAGATTTGTGTCATAGGGAACCTATTAATATAATTTTTGTCAGTGAAGTTCTAACATGGCATAAGTTATTTTCGGCTATTTTGAGAGTTTGTATCTCATTTTTTTTAGAGTAGACAGGCCAATAGCTTAAAAATCAACAGTAACCAAAATTGTGGTTTATGCAATCTCTAGAAAAGTTGAAATTTTAACTTTTATTACCTGTTGAACTTTACTGAGAGTATGTATTACATTAATTATAAATAATACTAATAACTTACTTGTGGTGGTGGAGACGGAGCCCGGGGCGGGTGTGCACTTGCTTGTGGGGGGCGCGACGGTGGCCTTGAGGGCTTGTTATCTGAGAGACCCTTGATTTGCAGCGACTCTGCCGCCTTCAGCAGAGCCGCCAACTGGTCCTGTGATATGTTCACTTCACCACGGTACATGTAATCCATCATAGCCCTCAACTCGGCATATTTGACATCTTTTAATATTATTATTGGATGCTTGTCATACTGTTGAGATAATACACTCTGAAACAAAAACACACAAACATTCTTGTATTTGTGAGTTTCTAAATTGTTGCCGGATTAGTCATGTTATTGTATGTGAATGTTTTGTTTACATATTCGTTTCGTTTTTTTCTTGTTTTTGTATTTTGTAAAAATAAATGCATTGTGCAACACATAATGACATGCAATAAAGTAACTATTAACATTGTAATTAAAATCGTAATTTACAATAACATTAGTAATAGTTCGAAACTCGTATTTGGAAAAGTAGTAGAAGCAACTTTCAATTGCCAACTCATCTATACATTAATCTAAACTAATTGCTAACATATGAAAGCTAGAACGAAGCAACTGGAATGTTTATTAGAGCAAAACTGTGCTGCCTTGCAAGTAAGTTAAACACGATACCAATTGACCTAGATAACGAGTTCACATTATACCAACCTCGAAATAAGGACTGCACGCTGACAAAACTACTTTGTGTGCCTTGAGTGTCTGTCCTTCGGCAGCCAAGGTGCAGTCCACGTGAATCCCTTTCTCTAGCAATGTATCAAACACTGACACCAGCGTCGATTGGTGGTTGTTCCACCGCAGGCAGAACTGCTGGTCGTCGTCCATGGTGCCTCTTGCCACGCGCCGCGCCCTTCGTCCTACGATAGCGAACACTTAATTGACACTGTGTAGGTATCTACGTCTAAACACCACGCAGTAATTAGGCCATCGTGAAAAATTCACTCGGACCACTTAAATATTCCATTGAGGGCATTTATCACTATACGATGCAAATTATCTCACCGATTTACTTCATATGATGAGATCACGCCTCAACTTAACTAAATTAACTTTATGGACCACATACGACTCGTCGTAAGCGACGCGGCACAAAGAAAATGGCCGCTTTTCCAGCGCGACAAAAAATAAAATGGCGACGAAAATTCTAAGTTTTACTATTTTCTGAACAAAGTTTTCACGACACACGAGCGGATTCAAGTTTAATATTGGCAGAGTAGTTGAGAAACTTCAAAAAAGTTTCTAAGTCGGTAAAACTTTTGTCAAACTTTACTTCGAAAGTTCACAAGTGGAAATTTTCAAGATGAAAAGTCGTAACAGTAAGCACTTGTAGGATTCATTATGTTTTAACAAAACTTCGTATGAACTTACCTCAACTATTTCATTCACAATAGTACTGATAATTAAAACTAATGTTCCGTTCTAAAGTTACTTTGACACAGTTGTTTTATAATTAACACATTTGCTTTGCACACCCGCCAGCTTTCTTTGAATGAAAATACTAAACTATGCTATGTTGCAAGTTTAGCGAAGCGAAAGGCACCTCTACTAAAACCCAAACGAAGTACAAGTTGGAAGCGAACAACGAATGACCCAAAATAAGCTCTAATAATGTTGCCATTTCAAATATTAAGGAAAGCTTGTGCATTGTTTATTTTGGAATATACGAATTATTTTTAATTATTTACCTGTAACTACTTTATGGTTTCATATTTTTATGTTTTACTATAATATTTTACGCTTTAATTTATCTTTTATTATGCAAACAGTGTTATCTATTCTCTAACACTATTCAATTTATTAGGCCTTGACCCACTTTTGTATGAAAACGTCTCGTGATTTATGTCATGTTAAAATTGTTACCAAAAGTGTAACTGTTATTATTTTTTTTACAGATTTTTACAGGAAGTAGATTGAAGTCCTTAAATTAAAGATATCATTTTTTAAAATATTGTTTAAACTTTAATTGAGATTTTGTTCTTTGCTTCCAACGCCATCTACGACATAATATCTGAACTTAATCAAGGAGCTACAATTAAATTATGGCGAGCAGAGAATAGTAGGTGAATAGTATCTAGGAATAAATAGATCTATCGAATTAATATCGTTAATGATTAGGTAATTATGTACCTACATTATTTAATTTCGTCATATATACTTTACTTTTTACAATGTCACAGTCCTTTATTCTCATTGTTATTGAAGTACATATCTACATAAAATGTACTTAGGTGTTATTATTTCGATTTATTACATCGGAGTTTCATGTTACATGCTGTCAGGTTTCACTATTTCTTAGAAATGGATTGCTTGAGTACCTTTATAATTCTTCTTAATTTTATTCTCTTTTTATTTTTATTTTATTATTATATATTTTTTAATATTGCGCTAAGTAGGTAATCTAACTTCTCTAGATCTCTGATATTGTACGTGCATTTCTTGATGGTGGGTAATTCGTCGGTATTTTTAACCGACATAAAAAATTAATATCTTCGCTCTTATTGTACCGATTTGATTGACTTTTTTATTCCATCTTGGATATGTCCAAGTTCATTCCATATTTTTTTATAAAAATCGTCTAGTCGGATCTAAAACAAAACATAAACATTTTATAAAAACAGGCACGTCTTTTTTAGGGTCCGTAGTCAAAACGGAACCCTTAT
>DVXP01000618.1:0-18980 GCA_018235645.1 Junonia grisea | reverse complement strand
AGTAATTAAACCTCACTGTCCTGGTATCTGAAAACCTACGGTTTTGTCAATTGTGACTGACCTTTTATTTTTAGCTGAAATGGCATTTCTATGATAGGGTAAGTGATATCTATTTGAGCGCAGCAAACATTTCTGCCCATGGGCGCCGCCAGAATTTGTTTTTGGGATGGGCAAATTGGTTTCGGCAAAATTAGAGTAGATAACAACATAAAAATGAGTCTTTAGGCTCAATATTACTGTTGTTTGCCAGGGCCAGCAGGAAGTGTATAAAAATTTCGAAATAGACCAAAATATCAAGGGATTTTAAAAATGTCATTAATCATTATGCCAGTTTGATCAATAATCAAACTGGCATCAGGGGTGAGCAAGCACCTACCGTGGCTACGCCCATGTTCTGCCTCTATTAATCAGTCACTGGTTGTTCCAGAATTGTCCCGGATTTGATAAGTTTTGTGTGCAGGTAACTATTTCTGCAATTGCAATGATAAATTTGTAATTTTGTAAATTACTAGTGCTGCTACTACAATATGAAATAATTTTATGTTTCTATACAATATGCATATGTATGTAGTATAAATACTAATGATTTTTACTATGGCCATTACTGTATTATTATGCTATCATCGGTGGTGGTTGCAGAGGCGTAGCTAGCATGCTTGACATCCGAGGCAAACCCCCAAGGTTTCCACCTCTACCCCTTTAGACACTTTGCTGATGATGATGAGATGATGATTAAAAATATTAATAATAAAGTCGAAATGAAATGAAAGAAAGAAAAAAAGAAAAAACATTTATTGACATACACACAGAAATAGAATTATACAGTAAGGACACAAAAATAAGAAAACATAATAAAAGAAAATAAATCTATGTAAATAAATATAGGTCTTGTGTGCTGTCAAAAGGAGACCGTTCTGGCTATGAGGTTTTATATACCTCAGCTGATTTTCAGCTGTATCCCTTGTCGCTACGCATTGACAGTGTTAACGAATTGCACTCCTACTCCTTATTTTCTACCTTGAAGATATATTTCACCAGAGAGTTTTGCGCCCTTTCAATTTTTACAAACTATTGTAAGAACTAAATTGTACAAAAATAGTTGTCATGCTATGGCTGTAAGAGTATCTATTTAATAAAGTACCTACCTAAAGATATTGTAAAAATCTCAATTTAAATTTAGTCTAAAAAATGATTAACAAATGAATGTTTTTATTCTATTGACGAATATCCGAGATAAGATATATCGACGGTTGAAAGGTTATTTGGTTTTAGCGCCATTTTTTTGACATATATATTTTATACATATTTAGAACGAGAACAATTTGCTGATTCCAAATGTGTATAAAAATATATAACGTCAAAAAAATGACCCTTAGACCAAATAGCCTTTTCAACCGTCGATATGTATTTAAGTATGACTAATTAACCCGGGGCGGAACATCTCCCCGCTCTTAGCTAAGCTGTGGTATCATCTAACCTCAGCGGAGTAGTGGTGGTGACAGTGCTGTACGCGAGTGGGTCATGCGTACGGGCCCGGGGAAGGGCGCTGAAGCGCCGCCATCACTGTTCATTGCTAAGCCGTGGTAGCATCTAACCTCAGCGGTGTGGTGGTGGTGACGGTACTGTACGCGAGCGGGTCATGGGTGCGGGCCCGGGGCCGGCGCGCGCTGCGGGCGGCGACCAGCGCCAGCGCCGCCGCCACCACCTGCAGCGCCGCCATCACGCCGCTCGCCGCCGCCAGCGCGTACACGTTGTGCGGGAGGTCGTCCTTAGCCTCCTGAAATGACCATTAAATCACTTGTATACCTACTCAACAAATACATAAAATTAAAGAGGGTAGGCGTGAAAAACATTGATGAGTATTGAATATGGTCGTATTTGCAGAGGAGTAAAATTTGCTAAGTAAAACTGGCGAAGTTACGAAGCATTTAGCGTATGATCCGAGTATTAATAGGATCGCTTAGACCGTCTAATAAAATCATCAAATCAAGAATTTCGACACAGCACGCGATGAGACTTACAGCTTAACGGCTAGGGCACTAGCCAAGGATCGGCAGAGGTGCGGGTTCGAGTCTCGCTGGGTGGCGACTTTTTAATTTGATGTTAAACTTCAATAGTAGGTATAGTTTAACGTAACGTTTGTTTTAAGAAAGTATTTATCTGGAATACATTGTCCTATACGTATATCTGAACTATTTATTTAGAGTCACCTGCATGAGCTGGTTGACCTTCTCCGGCAGCGGGTGGTAGTGCGCCAGGTCCTGCAGCAGAGGGTGCAGGTGGTCGCTCAGCGCCAGCGCGTGCTGCACCTCGGCCGCTTGGTCGCTGCCCAGCCAGCGGCGCACGCGCAGCCACACCCAGCCGCTCCACGCCAGCTCGCACCACACCAACACCAGCATTGTGATCGCGTACTGCGCAGTACGTAATATGAGCAGTCTGCCACAAAGCCAACAACACGCAAGCAGTGTGCATGCCGAAGAGTACGGTACGGATGTTTGCACTTCATAACGTCAGGCGGGAGGCTGCTCACGATATATTTTTAGTTATCTATTTCTATTTAAGTATTTGTTCCCTATATTTAATTGAATCAGGCGTTACTTTGCGGAATTCCATGATAACTAGTTAAATATTTATTTTGCTTGTAGAGGCGACATCTCCTGAGTATGTTCCGGTGTTGGAGTGAAACGTACGTAGAGTGTCTGTGTGTACATCATACCACACAGATTTATGCTGTTTTGCGCGGATTATAGAAAAATAAATATTTAATTTGTTATTTCTTTCCTTCCAATTAAGTAAGTTTTTTGACAAGAGGTAACACTGAATTACTTAACAAACTTGCGTTTTGCACTGACCAAAGTGTAATGAAAAACTTCACACGATTACGTACCAATACGAGCAGTACGCGTCGCGTGCTAATGCGGCGGCAGCGCAGCGCGGTGAGGGCGAGGTGCGCCAGCAGCATGACGGCGAAGCCGACGCTGGGCAGCATGACGGCGGCCGTGCGGTACTCCAGCGGAAACAGCTCCCGCGCCGCGATGTACGCGCTCGGGTCCCACTTCAGACGCGCCGAGGTCGCCAAGATCGCGCCCGCGAACAACTGACGATAGGAGATGAGATGGTTAGGTTTTCATTTTACTTCAGAAACTAATTTATACCTACTTTTACTTACTTACTTATTTATACTTTATTGCACACCACAATTACACGAAAGTTTAACAGTAAAGATAACATTTACAAAATAGATGGTTGATGCACAATAAGGCGGTCTTATCGCTAGGTAGCGATATCTACCAGACAACCTTACGGGCTTAGAAGCAAAGTCGTTATTTCAGTGAGGGGTGGTATTACGTGTTAGAATTAAATGTACAATAATGATTATCATATATACATACATACAGACATAAATACACACACACATACATACATACATACATACATACATACATTATTAATTAGTTTGTATACAGGCACATAGGTCATAAAACAATAGATAAATGCAAATAACGTTAAATAAGATTAAATAAATAAAATAAATTTATATACTCAAAATCCTATATCAAATATTGAAGGTATTGTCACCGTACGCCAATGCCAGGAAATGGTCTTTCACTTGCTTTTTAAAGATAGACAAATTTTTTGCTTGTTTAATGGACAATGGCAATGCGTTCCATAATTGTACAGCTTGTACAGTAAAAGATTTTTTATAGAATGTCGTACAGTGAGCAGGTATTCTAAGAGTTAGATTATCTGTTGATCTTAGGTACTTGCTAGAAGTCCCCAGATATTCAAATCTTTCTTGTAAGTAGCTTGGTAAATTTGGCATAAATAGCACACAGTACAGAAGTGAAAGAGTGTGTAAATTCCGGCGAAGGCGAATAGGTAACCACTTGAGTTGATGACGAAATTGAGATACGTGGTCATATTTGCGTAAGCCAAATATAAACCGTATGGCGACGTTTTGAAGTCTCTCAAGCTTATTAAGTTGGTCTTCCGTTAGATTAAGATAACTTGCATCAGCATAATCAAGAATGGGGAGGAGTAGGGATTGAGCCAACATAATTTTGGTAGGAATAGGTAGAAAGTACCTCAGTCTTCGTAACGAGCTCAAAGCTGCAAAAGTTCTTTTACTAATCTCTTGCAGTTGGCAGGTCCATGATAATGTTCTGTCGAAATACACACCCAGATTTTTAACATTTAAGCTGTAGGGTATTTTGATACCATCAAATGTAATGGCTGATAAGTTAAACCAGTCAACTCTCGAGATCAAGTTTGGTGAGCCAATGATAATAGCCTGACATTTATTTGGATTGACTTTTATACCGTAAGAATTGCTCCAGTTTAAAATCCTTGACAAGTCATCATTAATACGAGCAATCGCAGACGGTAGATCATCGAGAGTTGTCTGTGTATATATTTGCACATCGTCTGCATACATGTGATAGAGAGAAGAGATATTGTGAGTAATCGTATTGATGAAAATTGAAAATAAAAGTGGTGACAACACGCCTCCTTGTGGGACCCCTGCATAAACTTTACGCCAAGTGGAGAAAGAACTATCCACTTTAATACGATGTCGGCGTCCATGCAGGTAATTGTGAAACCAATCAATTACTGATGGAGATATGTTAATGGACTGTAGCAACCTCAGTAATATGTCAAAGTCAACGTTGTTAAAAGCGTTGCTAAAATCTAGCAGGGTCAATACTGTAAGCTGCTTACTGTCCATACCCAGACGTATATCATCGGTAATCTTTATTAATGCAGTAGTCGTACTATGACCACTACGGAAACCGGACTGGAAAGGATCAAGAAGGTTGTTTTTATTAAGGAAAGTATTCAATTGTTGGTAAACCAACTTTTCTAATGCTTTGGATAGGAAGGGTAGGATAGAGATTGGGCGATAATCGGAGTATGATGCTGGGTTGGACTTTTTCGGAAGAGGGACAATTTCAGCATCTTTCCAGGTTGTGGGATAATCACCTGAGGAAATAGAATAATTGAAAATGTGGGTGATGATAGGAGTGATTATTTCAAGGATAAGGACTTTTAGAGATAGTCCAGTAGGGAATAATAATACAATCACTGTTTATTATACATGTCTCTATTCCAGTTCTCCCTACAATATTATATCCCTCTATCGCTATGTCCTCCGTCTGGACATCAACAACCGTCACTCAGCACCCAATCGTGTATTCAAAATAGTTCCGCTAAAACTACATTAAATTCAGTTCTGTTGTTAAATTTTTGGCCTTATGTTGAACCATATAATAAGTTACGAAAAATAGGCTATTTGACAATATAAAAAATAATTGATAATAATCTATACACAATAAAATAAGCAAAAACTAAATTTTTAATTGGAAAAATATGGTCGTTAAAGATTTTGATTCGTTTCTATGACGTCATCCGTTTGTAAACATTGTTAATCAACTCTATTTCTAATATCTATTGATAAGCAAACGTGTGACTCAACTAACTAATACGTCGCGTATGCCAGCGATTACTGTTAATGTTTAAAATTACTGTAATTTGTAATACCACAAAAATAAATGTTATTTATAGGTTTGTTATGCGTCACTAAACAACGTGGGATGTATTTTTGAACGCAGCTAAATAGCCTTTTCTATCTATTATAATTTTTAGGTGGGTAACATTATTTTGTTGCATTATTTATGTATTTTTTTTATTTGACTACGAGTATCTTTACGTTTATTTTCAAAGAAATTTACCTCTTTTTTACTCAGTGCTGCTGATAAATAATTTTACAAGTTTTATTTTAGAGTATTTTGATTGCCTACGGGCTTGCTCTCGTATTTGCACGGAGTTGAATAAATTGAAAACATATTTAGTTCCCTCTCTAGGGGTGGAATTTAGGTTACTGTGCGAAGTAGATCTATCACTTTACCATAGATATCGTGATGAGTCACGATATAATGGTAAATCTATTGTACAAGCCTAGTAATGTAAACAGACAAGTGTTAATTGTAACGTACCACAAGTAGTAGGTTGACGTGCATGTACAGCGTGGGCACGGCGCGCACAAACCACCCCATCTTGCACACACACACGCACGCACAAACAATCAGTGGCACATTATCTGCAGCACCAGAAAAAATGAACTTAACATATAATGTTAAATTTATTCTTTGATTACTTATTGAAACACTTCAACGACACTTGTTTGTGGCAGGTGTGACGACAGTATTCGCGACGTGAGGCGGGCCTAGCTGTTATCAGTTATCATTGAACGAAAAAAGATTCAACTGCCAGCCTATCTGCGCTTATCAGGAGATAGCTGTGTTTCGGTTTCGTATCAAATGACTGCATTTGATACGAAACACGATGACTAATTTGCATTTTTAGGAAATTCATATTGTTGTTTTTCTGCTATACCTATCTACTATAGGAATACTTATATTAAACATTAACTCAGTCGAAGTTCCAAGTAGGGCTTCGTATCACTGGGATTAAGTAGGACACATGAGATTGATGCATACCATAGACGGACGGATAGGGCTTGCTGGCCTCCAGTGATCGAGAAACCCTCAGAAGAAAATCTTATACACACAGGTTCTCGAAAGAAGACCGTTCTGGTGTAGTGGTGGTGGTGGTATTTGTATTTGTACAAACATTTGTTCCTCAGTCTGATCCTTGTCGGCCACCCCACCGTGCCGTGAGAGCACGCAAAGCTGGCAGTCCCGGTTGTTGTCACAATCACATGATAACGATCATTACTTATAGTAGGTAAATATTCCAGTCAATTTGTATCTTGGGAGAGCCATGCATTTACACGAATGGGCCGGCTCGACCGGAGTGATACCGCGGCCTCACAGAAAACCGGCGTAAATAACGCTTGTGCAGTGTTTTGCTTACTCACGCAGAGTAAGGTTACCGGAGGCCCAATTCCCCACCCCTTTCCCATCCAGTCCCTATCCATTCCCCCTCCGTTCTCTGTAAAAGGCCGGCAACGGATTTTGTGGGGATGACTTCTAGGTTTCGGAGGTCAGACGGCAATCGCTCTGCATAAAATTTAGTAACCTGTCAATACCCAGGCTAGAATAAAGTAGATCCGTGTTAAGTCCCTGAAACTGCTAGGAAGAAGAAGACATGTTTACGATGGGACATTGTTTGTTTTCTGTATGCAATAGTATGCATAATCTACGATATAATAAGGTGTCTCCATCTATATGGTAATCCAGTTCGAACCGGCCCTCCATCCTAGGTAGGGGGAGGGCCTAGCTAGGCTAGTGTGATCCACTTTAAATACTTATATTATACTGGCGGGTCTTCCATAAATAAAAGAAGAGAATGAATAGTTCAACATTTATTATCATATATTTGAAATTGAAGACCGTCGCTAGCCGCACAGCGCCGCGCCGCCGCGCGAGCAGCGGCCGCGCCGCGCCGCCTCGCCGCAGTGCAAAAATATATAACTGTGCCGCGCTCACATCGATTAGAGTAATTTTACAACAAATGTATACATATAGTCATATGTCTATCGATTTAAATGTCTACATTATCAACAAAAACGTAGAGGAGACGGCGCGGCGCCGCCAGCCGGCTGCTGCAGGCGGAGCGGCGCCGGCTCCGCTACCTCGCGTACGTCTAACTCATCACACCATGATATGAACTCGTGATTAAAAACTTGTACATTTACACAACAACATGAATCACTCGCTTCCCTTAATATTGCGATGTGGATTGCATCGAATGAAGTGCCATCACCCAGGTATCGAATTAGATATCGAATGAAGTGACCTGTGTGACGGGGGCTATCCAGACGAGGCGCCGCGGTGTGTGGGGTCTCGTCGTCGATGCTTTAAACTGGTACTTTTATTATGAGGTTGCAATGATTACGAGAAGAGAGGATTGGTAAAGAATGTAGCTTATAGCGATTAATGAATACCTTTTGTTTTTTTTACAGTATAATCATTCTATTACAACGTATTTATATAGAGTATTATTTATAATAATCTTACATATATCTCCTAGTTTATGGTACAACGATAGCACGCCTTACAAGTTACAACAGCGATTTGAGCTATTCAGTAGCGATCTGGCCTCGAGCGACTGAGTCCTCTGTACTCGTCTGTTCTTGGAGTACAATGTGTGTAACATTATGATTTTTTTTTGCGTAATAATGTCGCCCTAAAAGCTTTAAACGAAATTGATACGCTTGCAGGATATAATTTCGTATTTGATCGACTAATTAAGTATAACCCTAATACAGTAGGAGAATACAGACATCACATCGAAACATAGATGTTCATTGTATATTCTAACACCAAGTTCTTACACCTATGTATACGGACTAGGAGCGGCCGGACGTCTGCCGGCCTCGTTCAATGGCGGACACATTAGAAGATGAAGGTGACGCACGCGCGGAACTGACGTCTTTAGCGTCCGGCTAGCCTGCGCCCTCGGCTGTGTCGGCTTCCAATGATTTCGTTTAGTATTTCGTTGTGGATTGGAGCCGCCATATGTCGATGGTTATACTCAAATCAGTGTAGAATCATTTCCAGATCAGGTAACCAAGTCATGCAATAAAATTATTTTGTCCTACTTCATAAGATGAGTGACCACAATATCTTGTGTTCATCTCAATGGGATTACATTTACAAATAAATGATGAAAACTTTAACCAGTTAAATACTGAGATGTAATATGTTGTTACGGGAATGTTTAAAAAAACCATTACATTGGCGCCCCACGTTGGGCGCCAATGTTGCGATGTGTAACTGGAACTTGATCGTTAAGCTCAAAGCCATGTAGCCACGCTGATAACTCTCAGCCTGGCGTCTGCGACATGATGGTATTCGGATACAGTATACAAAATGTTTCCCTGATCGAAGTCATAGGTATATAACTACCTATGCGTTTCAGTGGTCAGTGCTATTTGTATTTTATATATTCTGTTTTCATGAAACTAAGTACAGATAATTATCGATTTTAATATATTTTTTCTAAATGTGCATACTTATATTTTAATTTCTACCAAAGATTTCTGATGAGCGACAAAAGCTACATTACACAGTTAGCTAATATTATACTTTTGCTACTTTTGCAGTTCCAAATTTCCAATTATTAAAGTCCCTTACTTTTTAAAATAGAAAAAAATAGAAATAGAATATTAGGTAGGTATATATAAGGAGACGTAATTGACATCGTCTCACGTGCAGTTAATAGTTAATTCCGCCTTCTGTTGTAGTAGTGGTCGGTAAGACCGTCGCTTCAGATAAATATTTGGCAGAATATATTCTAGTCTAGTCATCTGAGATCGCTAAGAAAACACGTGTAGCGTAGAGTAATACTGATGTACAGATTCAGCTATATAGATCCTGGTCGTGTCGCTAGGAGGAGCTCCGGCGCTTATCTGTAGCCGGGCTCCGACAGGAACGGGTTGGCGGGCCGCGCCGGCGCCGCGCCCGGCACGCTCAGGCTCTCCGCGCCGCTGTAGCTCTGCAACCGGAGGCCGGGCGGTGAGTGAAATTTTGTTGAAATAAATGTATGAAAGAAAAGAAATTATTCGAAGTAAAACAATGACGCCGCACCTGTGTAGCACCGTAGTTATCATGGTGTGCGAGGTCGGCGAGGCGCGTGGAAGACAAGGCGCGCGGCAGCGGGTTGGAGGGCACTCCGTGCGGCGCCAGCACGCCGGCCTCGGCCACCGCACGCGCCTCCTCGTCGGCGGCCGTGCCCGCGGCCGTCACCTCGGCCGCCCCGTCGCGGAAGTTCACGAAGGCGAAGGCGGCGAGAGCGACCCCGCAGAGCAGCCCGTAGCCGGCAAACGTTCGGGTCGTGCCCCACTTCGCCACGGCGATGCCGCCAAGCACCGCACCGCAGCCTCGGCCCAGGCCGTGGTGGAGGCCTGCGTACGAGGGACGACCTCGTTATTCTAAATTTCAATTACTCTTAGAGTGTACCTATCCAGCGACGAGGGATAGTTAAAACAGCTTTGATCTTTGTATCGTGTTGAATTATTGTAGTAAGTTTAAAGACCTTGCAATACGCCCTGTGCAGAGGAGCGCAAGTTAGGCGGGGAGCCGTGAGCGATGTAGGAGCAGCAGGCGGCCCACACGGCGGCGTGGGTGACGCCCTGCACGAACTCGAAGGGCAGGACCCACCAGGGCAGCGTGAGCCAGGAGATGTACAGGAATCGGACCACATTGCCCGCGAGCCCCAAGCACAGCACCTGATCGCGATTACGAAGTCAATTAATGTGAAGAGTTTATGAAGAATGTATCAGCATTTTGTCCTAGACTTGGTATTTACTTTAACGTGTCCCATTTGAGTAATGAGCTTGAAGCTAAAGAAGTAAGCAAATATTTCAGAGATGTGGTTGATGACCGAAGCGACGCCGAAAAGTGTAGGAGACCCGCCGATATCCTGTAAACCAAAATAATTTACAAGATTATATTTAAAAATTAATTCAGTAGTTAGTGGATACAATATTATTTATTTATTTTCACTATCATGTACCTGCAAGTGCCAGAAAAGAAAAGTAAAGATGAGGCCTATACCGAAACCCATGAACCAGGCGACGAGTAAAAAGGACGCCGCCTTCACATTCTGAAACTGCTTGAGCACCGTCACCCACTCCGGCATCTCGCGCGTGGTCTGAGCGAACACCTGTATCGGAATCATACATGTTTTATTTAACATTATACCAATTAACTCAAACCATTAAACGAGCTTTAAAGTGTTACTCACGCAGTCACTATTTGTTTCAAGTTCTTAAACGATAAACTGTCTACTAATTGTCAGATTTATTTCCACTTCAGTGATATTGAGTCATCAGACTTCAATGTTTTTGGGTGTAATTTCGTAGATTACACATTTTTACCTGGTTATCATTAATTATTATAATGTAAGTAAATATCGACGGTTGAAAGGCTATTTGATCTAAGCGCCATTTTTTTGACATATCCTGTATACGTCAAAAAATGTACCCTCAATACCAGAAAACTGTAATTCGGTATGAGTATATATATGTGAATAGTATATATATGAATCACGCCGAGAAAGTCGTAAAAGAAAATCTTAAAAAAAATTTTTTTCAGAGTTTCTTCCCTATGTGTAAAGAGAGACCAAAATTTTTTTTCTCGTGTATCAGATGTTGTGGGGTATCGTTAGATAGGTCTTTTAAAAATATTGTACAAGGTACAATGCACTGTACCTCGTACAATATGGCTCGAAACGCACTTGGCCAATTATTTATACATATTTGGATAGGGAATAATTTGATGATTCCAAATATGTATAAAAATATATGTGTAAAAAATGTGGCTTAGACCAAATAGCCTTTCAACCGTCGATATATTTTGACGTGCTCTTGCTGAATGTTTTTGGAGGTGTACTGTAGACTCTACCTTAGCGTGTTCTAACGCTGGCTGGCGCGGAGGTGGTGCACTGGTGTCGAGGCCGGGCAGCTGCAGCTGCTCCGCGAGTTGCTGCTGCAGGCGCTCCTCCTGCGTCGGCTCCGCGGGCGCGACAGGTGGCGGCGTCTCCACGCTGATCGTCTCATACTTGAATTTGATCTATCACAGACGTTAGAAAAACATTTTATAATACGACTCTACACTGACACATTACTGTGTAGAGATGTTATTAGGGTCAATTTTGTTTTAAATGTATTTCAAACTTTTCTTCGAAATACGAAATACTTATACGCTCACACTATTTGTATCTAATAAATGCAAGCAACGGAATAATATCTATTGAAAATTTGTAATTTTGAAAGCGTTTTTTAACCTGAGTGGCAGTTAAGAGCGCGGCGCCCATCAGCACGGAGAAGGTAGCGAAGCAGATGGTGTAATTTTTCTCAAAGCGCTGCGGACCGCCGCAGGGATGTGTGCTGAAGGCCGTGCTGTGGTCGAGCGCGATACCAACGAAGAACATTGCCAGGCCCCATCCCAGTGAGCCGAACATTCGCTGGTGCCCATACCTATTTATGTAGTTTATTATGTAGCACTTCAATCTCATTTAAGGTCGTGGAAAGTTAAGCAACCAAAAAACCAACCAATAAAAATAATAATTAGTAGATTTGTCTATATTGCTAATTTATTATAAGGTGTGTATTTTTGTTTCACCCGGTCGATTTTGAAGTAAATTACTATGTGTTTAATAAAAAAAGTTTTTATAGTGGTATTAAGCGACTGCAATATGAGATCTTACCTATCGGCGTCTTCTCCAAGTAAAGTTATAACAGCAGAATCTGCTAGAGTTATAGCTGGGGCACTGAAGAATTCACCGATGACGACCAGAAGTAACAGAAGGAAGAATGTTTTTTGAATGTCGGGCGTACTGTACACGATATAGGAATGTAAGGGCGTGACCCAGTTGGAGTTGGTTTCGGGATTATAGTTTTCAGCATCGGAGACGGGTAGTGGGGAGCCTTCGCGTCCGGCCGTGGGCAAACGGAAGTGCCGAGTTGACGTGGGCCAGTCCTCGTCGTAGCGCGGCGCCACCAGGCGGTAGACGCTGTCGTTAACCGGCTGTACGCAGGACACTGCCGCCGGCTGTACCCAACTCAAAGGCAGTGTGAAGATTATCCATGCGCTCAGCGAGGCCAGCAACAGTGTCCTTCCTTTCTGCCACCTGTCCGCTAACCCGCCCCAGAACGGTGCCGACAGGAACTCCACAAAAGGTCTCGTTCCGATTAACAATCCGCATTGGCCAGCGTTCATACCCATCTGTTTGAAGTAGACACCCATCAGCGGAAAGAGCGAGCCGAACGCTGAGTAGAAAAAGAAATAAAAGGTCTTGACTGTCAACAATTCAGGGTCGACAGTTCCCGCGCCACAGATCAGCTCGAGCAGGTCGCTGCGGCCTCGCACCTTGTGCGTCGCCTCCTTCGGCGCCGGATACCTGCAGGACAAAACAAATCAATTATTAAACAATAAGACACTTTTGGCCTAGAGTCAGATTCACGTTTTGGCTGAATGCTACAAAATGAAGCAGATGAATAGGTACATACTATTTGAAATTTTTAGCAGACCACATTAGACAAGAAATTATTAGTGGTAGATGTAATAAAGAGCACAAGGACCGATGTGCTGTTCCTTTGATGAGTTTAGTTAGACTTCTAATGTTTGTCTAGGCGACAAAAATTATGTGTGTTCGAAAACTAAATGGTATGAATAACAGCGATCTATCAGGGATTTTTTCAACAATCTATGTACCTAAGTGTAAAAATATTAAAATGTTTTTAGATTCGTCTGACACAACAAATCGAGTGCTGGGTGATTTTTCTTATAAATCCAATCCATCCTAATTTTTATTAAGATCTTCTTTTTGTTAAGATTTTTATTAACGTCGACCTTGAAACAAATATAAAAAAATATTTATAAAAATATCCATTTCTCTCGATTACAACATTAAACCTAGTTTAATTTTAGTATCTTTCCTTATCACGAGATATTTGATTCTTATAGAAATCTCACGGATTTCCAAAAATTAAATTCCTCAAGGCCACACCTGTAATGTTATTCTCAGTAACGAATGTTGACGCGAGATCAATACTGAACGCCTCGCGTTACATGACGGTATTTCTTATATTAATAATTTGCGTTAAAACGGAATTTCGAACGTATTTTTAATGAACGCCATTATACATTAACATCTATTTGTGCTCGATGCTGTCCCATATAAAACGGAATGTATCCATATCTATGTTCTGAACCCACGAGCAAGCAAGTAGGATGTACGTTGTTTAAAACACTGAATTACTTAGAAAATTATCTGCATGAATAACTAAGAGTAAACCGTAGTGGTCTGATAAAGATATTTAATTTATCAAACAATTGCGGGACGTCCGGTGGAACAATAAATAAAGCATCGTGAATTGTAGACGAAACTCTGGAGGCGACATATACGGATTCGGAGACGGGAGAGATAACGGGCGTAGTGAGAATCTCGCACCTGGAGGTGTCGACTTCGCCATACTCGTCGGGGTTGACGAGAGGGCGCGCGGCGGGCGGCGCGGTCTGCTGCGGCGCCTCCATTGTCGGCGAGCGGCGGCGGGCGCCCGACTGCCGTGCCCGCTCGCCGGCCGCGCGCCGCCGCCGCCAGTCGATACCGCCGCGCCTGCGTGCCGCCCGGCGCGCGCAGCCTCTTGCCCTACCAGCTGACGTCACCCGGACAACCGCTCGACTCTTCAACTGCCCGTGAGATCGACACCCTCGATATAGTCACTATGGTTACGTATGATGTAAGGTCTTATATGTACGAGTATCTATGTCAAAGGGCTTACACGTTTCTCGATGAATACTTAATTACATTTTAACTGTTCGGGGTTGTTAGGTCAATATATTATTGCTATACATATTATAACATTTAATTATATGATTAAATATAAGTAGTTGTAATAAATAGCCTTTATTAATTTGCATTATTTTATGAAATCTCCTTGATGATAAAGTAAGCTCTGTGATTTATTTTTCTGGTATTAAGTGATGGTAACTTAGTACCATGTCCCGCCCAAGCCCGAGTACCATGGGTGAATTGGTACGTTTTTACTTGCAGATTGCTGATCCTTCTTTCCAAAGAGCCTTCTAACTCGTCATCAGAGACATAAAACTACGTGACTATATTTTTAAATATTACTCCCTAGTACTGGGTGGATATATACGAATATAGGTACTTCCTTAAACTACGTATATGGGAGTAGCATTGGAATTGGAATACTTACAAATGAATAACGAAACGATCTCATATCGAGTTTAAGTTTAAGTATGTCATAGACAAATAAGTAAAGTATTACCTACCAACTCTTTCGACATAAGTACTTACCGTTTATTAACTGCCTTTGCCCACCGATCCTGGTTTTAAGGGCTAATTTTGGCTTTAGGGTTGAGCAAAATCAGAGTCGGTAAAAGACCTATTTATTGAAAAGGATAAATAACAACAAAAAAGGAGTTTGTACGCTAAATTTTACTGTTTTTTTGCCAGGGCCAGCAGGACATGTATAAAAATTTCGAAATAGATGAAAAGTTTCAAGGAGGGCTTTAAATTTTTCATTACTGAAACTGGCATCTAGGGGCTTGACTACCGTGGCTACGCTCATGGACACCCCCACCTCCCCTACCAGGATTTGTTTCAACTAAGCGGTTGATGTTGTGGATTGTACTTTGTAAGCTGATAATTACTCCATTTTTTAACCTCTGTTGCCTGTATATACTGGCCACTTTAAAATTACCCCAAAACCCAAAAAAAACGAGCAAAAGAAAGAAGATAACACACTCATAAAATTTCACTTCAGTTGACAATATCCGGAAAGCTAGTGATGTTTTATAAAAATGCTATGGAATGAAAAAAAGTGACTAAGTAAAAAATTGTTTCATCCTTAGGATTCTAAAAAAAACGTAACACAGCCTGTACATATCCCACAGCTGGGCATAGGCCTCTTCTCCTTTTACGAAGAAGGCTATGGAGCTTAATCTACCACGCTGCTCCACTGCGGATTGGTGGATATACATGTGACAGAATTTCTTCCGGTACATGCAGGTTTCCTCACGATGTTTTCCTTCACCGCCGACCTCGAAAAGAATTTAAACACAAATTTAGCACTTGAAAATCCAGCGGTGTTAGTCAGGGTTTGAACCCGTGACCTTTGGTTAAGATCCACATGTTCACACCACTAGGCCATCTCGGCTTAGGATTCTACAAAACTGTCAGTGCCTTCTGAAAAGTGTATAAAAAAAATGATATGCGACCACAGTAAGTAGTTCTGCAGTACATAACATTTCAGTTGAGCATAATATATTCTTGTATCTTACCAGTAATCGGGTTTTAGTTTTTAGGGTTACGTAGTCAAAACGGATCTCTTATAGTTTCGCCATGTCCGTCTGTCTGTCTGTCTGAATGTCTGTCTGTCTTTAATACCCTTAATACCAGAAAGTTGTAATTCGGTATGAGTATACATATCATCGTGACCGTAGAACAATGACGTATCTGACAAATATCAAATTTTACAGGAGAGCCGTTCGAAAGAATTATGTGAAATTTATTCGAAAATTATTTTCTTAAAGTTAAAATAAAATAGTTTTATTATAATATGTAGGTATCGCATAATTGTAACGAGTTTACCTCCAATAAACTTGCCTAAGATCTGCAAGAAAATCCATTTAGACCTAGTTCTTGATTTAGCGGATTTTTAAATTAAAACACTAATGACAGTCTTACATACCTATTACTTCATAAGAACCGCTGTTAACCAACTGGGCCCTTATTCTCTATGCCAAATCAAACCGTATTTCTATGTTGAAATACGTTATTATCTTAAAACCGTATTGTCTATGACATTGTAAAATTGAAATGTCACGTTACGTTGCGCGTTCCATGCTGTCAAATAATATTACGTACTTTAGCTAGGTACATACATAAATTAATGTGTTAAGAGATTAGCTGCATAAGTATTAAATTCAATGGGATTTTTAATAATAGTAAACCGCAACTGTCTGACCAGTATCGGCATTCTTTCATAACCTTAAATACGCTTGCACTTATGTACATTAATTAGTTCATCACTGTGATTAGGACAAAAATAAAAGCATAATCACATGCTTCATTCTTAGCTCTGGCAATGGGATAAGTGTTTAATTGCTGTTATAATTAGCCACGTAAATAAATTGGTTGAGGTTACAGATCTGATAGATAAGTTCGTAATATTATAATTATATAAGATGAAAACAAGAGTGATACAGCACTATTTTCGCTTCTGATGGGAACAAATATGGTATGGATACATTTTGATAATGGAATATGACTGTTTTTCTCTAAGAACACAAGTTAATTATGATGTTTTTGGATTGGAATTGTCTTCTGGTGTACGTTTCTTTCGTTTATTCGCTTATTGTACTTCTGAAGAGTTGTCCTCATGTCTTTCAGCTTTTTTAAAATGTTGTTTACCATGTGGGGGGGGGGGGGGGTTAAAAATATATAACTATATTAAAATATATAAATTATATATATTAATAACGCAAGTCGACGTTTCCTAAGTCCGTAAGCTTTTTATATCACCACATAAATCTATGAAATACATACAAATAATCATAGTTTTTCAATGGAAAAAGGGCAGATTTTGAATATGGTTCCACAAACAAAGTAGTATAGCCACATACGACCGTCATATAAAATATCTTGTCCGCAGAAAAATACAGTATAGTTATATACGTCATTAAATTTGAGGGTCGAAAAAAATAACAAAAACTCTAGACAATGATTATAGTGAGAAAATCGAGAAAAAGTCTTATTAAACTATTAAAATTAAAAATGTATTTATAAAATCCAAAGTAAATTATCGGATAGTCAGAAACAACACTTAATAAAATTACTCTGCCAAATTTAATATGAACACAAAGTTTAAGTAATCCCAAATGTAAATTACATAATTAATTAACTTTCTTGGGGCACCTGGTATCTAGTAATACTGTCCAGAGAAAAGTGTCGCTTGCGCACATCCGTCGGTGGCAAGAGGGCATTTCGGGGAAACCCTGCGCGCTGAACAACGACTTATGTCCACAAGCGTCACTTTATTATGAACTTTTATCAAATCCGTCATTATTCCAACTGAATAATCCGACTTCTAGAAGACATAGATAATTTTTTCCAACGCCATAATAAAATTTACACTTTGTAGAGTCCTAATATGGCAAAAAGTGAATTTCGCAATTTTTGCAGATACGTCACTGTTTTACGATCACGACGATATGAATCACGCCGAGAAAGTCGTAATAAAACCGTGTGGGTTTTATTTTTGTTCTGTCACGATGACACAATTATACCGGTCATTCATACATTAATATTTATTAGCATAGTATTAAGATAGGTATTACTTTTAAATAAATTTTGTTTGTTTGTTTATTACTGAAAACTTCAATAGTAATAAAGAAATAAACGCAAATCAGTCACGATTTCAAATAATAATTATAATGTACCTTTTCACCTTTAACACTATTTAGGTACATAAAAAATAATCTTCTGCTATCTTTGAACATATGGGTTAGCGATCAATGATTCGTCACACAATCAATCCATACTATTATTTAAACATAAAATAATAAGCTATAAAAATTAAGACTAGCTGGTAGTAAACAAATAAATAAAATAAATCTACTAACATTGGTTAGGGTGATTATTTTTAAAGGGATTTAATCACTTTTTACTATTTTTATGATGAAAATGTTCATAATAATTTGGCGTTCATAAGGTTTTGAACACCTACGTAATAATAAAAAAAAACAACAAATAACTAGTTTCACTGCACTCACAGATTTTAATAGGTACATTCGAAACATTAAAACACGTATTATTTACTTAGCGCGCGTATTATTTTCACGAGTCTGATGACATTAAAAGTTTTTCGCAATT
This sequence comes from Junonia grisea, assembly GCA_018235645.1. NCBI lineage: Eukaryota > Metazoa > Arthropoda > Insecta > Lepidoptera > Nymphalidae > Junonia > Junonia grisea. Next base: position 611 of record DVXP01000618.1, on the reverse strand, counting down.
AATGATATTTTAATAATAAGATAGAGTAATAATAATAAAATAGAGTAATAAAAGCAAGTAAGAGCGAGACGAAGATACATAGAAAGTTTCGCTTCACAAAACTTGTATAATCTGAACTATGCGCATTACGCTGCGCAGAATAAAAATTTAAGTATCTGCCAATCATAGTCCAGATTGCTTCGACGAACATGCGCGAATTCTAATTTGACTCGTGTTCAGATTTAAACATTACAAGTTGGTTAAATTTATCTACACAAGGTCACGCTTGCAGTGATTGAAATGAAATTATCTACATGTAAACATTAATTAATTACACTAGTCAACACGAATTTAGTGACTGAGTTCTGTGTACGCAATTTTAACTTCTTATACGTAATTAATAAAAGAAATCATATTTTAATCTAATAAAGTTTGCTTTTCAACTATCAGGACGAAATATCAATTTTTATAAAATGGCAAGCTTTTCATATTAGGTTACATGTAAAAAGAAAATAAATTGTATTATATTAATTTACCTCACTTTTATTAACTAAAGTGAATGAAAACTAATAAATAAATCCAGAAAATGTAGTAATTAAATTAAAACATTGATATTTTTGGTATTTCAACCC
>DVXP01000617.1:0-18995 GCA_018235645.1 Junonia grisea | reverse complement strand
AAATACAAGAAACAAATCAAGATTGCAGTTAATACTACGTATGTTTACTGTTAATATTAAAAGGCCTTTGTCATGAGTTGAAACCAAGCCTAGTGCATTTAAGCATTGACTGGGGTCGTCTAATACTTTACAAGTGATTTCATTGGATATATCTATGTCCTCTGTAATAGTTACATGATTAATCGTATTGAATTCTGAAATGTATAGATTTTGGCAAATAACAATTGTCTTCGTTTTTATGGGGTAAAAAATACCATAAAAATGTCAATAGAGATAATGTCATACATATTTGCGACATGTACATATTAGTAGTAACTGTAGATTTTTCGAAGACTTGAATGCAAAAGGGGACAAAATTTTCCCTTGTATTACTATTGTCAACTATAGAGATAAGATATTGTAGTTGTAATGAAACTGAGCAATTTTCCAAGTTTGTATATTCCATGTGTGTAATGTTATCAATTATGTAATAGTGTATCTGTATTAAGTGTAATTTAGCGTATTTGTGTTTTTTAATAATATAATACAAAATAAGTATAATTAAGTAAAAGAGTAAGGTATCTATAGAAAACATATTATATAGTCATGTTGAACAAGTTAACTTTTCTAAATCGGATTCACTATTTATCTTTATCTGTGGGCTATTTTCTGCTTTACGAAGGTAGACATTGCCACGGGAGGTCCAACAATAAGTAAAATTGTTATTTTTTGCATAAAGGCGACTAGCATAGAAAAGCTTATGCGTTTTTTTTGTTAGCATTTCCGAAACAAAAATAGGCTTTTTTCCTTCTTTAAATCCCAGGTGGGTCGTATTAAGTTTATCTTCGAATTTCTTTCCGTGGTTGAACTTTTTGATAGCAAGCATCACTTTATCTTTTGTAATCGCTGAAGTAAATTCAACAGATATCGTTTTAGAAGAGTTTCTGGTAGATTTAAAAGTCTGAACATCTTTTATATCCGCCTCTTGAACTTCTATGTCTACCGCCTTTCCTAGATTAACAATAACTTCACACAATTCTTCTTTTGTATCTTTCTTTTTGATTTCTCGGTTAACAGGTATATTACGTATTTCAATACCTGATGATCGGGATTTTCGCTCAAGTAATTCAATTCTGTCTTCCAATAGAAGAATGCGATGTAAGTCCTCCTTTTTTTCTTTTTCTAAAATCTGAATCTTCTTTAACGCTTCCTCATACTTTGCTGACAGAAAATCCAACGAATTAAAAATATCAGTGTTCTGTTTTTCAATGTTTGACACGGCAGACTTGAGCTCATGAAAACGTTTCTCTTGATCGCGTGAAAAAGTTTCAAATAAGCGGTTCATCGCTTCCATGATGTTGTCCGTTCCAGAAGCCTCATCTTCTGCGCGTCGTTTTTTATTTCTTGTAGTAATATTTGTAATTTTTATGTCTCGTTGCGATTTCGATAAACAAAGATCCGGTTCTGAAGCATAGTGTTGTAAGTTTGCAGGGGCCGAAGTTGTATCGTCTGTCATTTTTCTTGCTCACTCAATTAATATGACAATACTAGGATCTCATAAATGATGAGAGATCACGTAATTAAATATTAAATAAATAAAATACGCTTCAACTTGATAAGCAATTCGACGCTAAGTACCAGGATGCCATAAACACTAAGCGTCCATCGGAGGTCTTGAAAAATGGTCAGTGATCGAGCGCTTCATACAATATCGCTGTCCGTCCAATATACTTAGACCCCTCGCTTTGTTTTATTGATCAGTTGCTATGTTAATGTAGTGGTGTAACTGAATAAACCGTATTACACTAAACACTCACTAGTATGATGATAGTCCTGCGCTGAATGTGTTGCGCTCCTGGTACTTCACTTGTTTTATGTACTCCTATTATTTTAACAATATTTAAAAGTGAAATTACTGAATTTTAATTAGAAAAAAAAAATATGTAAGAGGTAACTTTAAACACGTCTGAACACCTCAGAGGTCCGGAGGGAAGGGGAAGAAAATATAGTCATTGTCTATGGTACTCTAGGTCCTTGATTAGTTTGTACGCAGCCACCTTTTTTTATTGGATAGATTACTTGTTTTGTTCTCATAAATAGATTCTTTATATCAAGTAAAGTAAGATCTAACAACCCAGTAACAACTTTACAATATCAACTTATTATTTTTAATGACTCATCTGTGCATAATAGAGATTTACCATTATATGGTGACTTCATCTCTATATAGCTAGTACTGTTATCTCCAGAGACTTCGTAATATGTAATCAAAGTAATTGCTAGTTATAAATTTTAACCAACGTTAACACCTTAACTCGTGATTAAAATAATCGTCTATAGAAATACACATTCCACCAAGATCAACATTTTAAATATACTTTAAAAACAAATATTGGGCTAATTTTAGTATAGCAAAAGTATTTCCCTAACAATTTTTTTATTTACAGACATGCCAAAGACAGGCCGCCCAGACGCGATGATAGAGACAGAGAACGCGACAGAGACCGCGATCGTGAGCGCGACCGTGAACGTGATCGCGACAGGCGTGATCGTGATCGTGACCACAACCGTGATCGCCACCGCGAGCGATCACGTTCCAGAGACAGGCATCCAGACAAAGCACGTGACCGACATCGCCAGAGGTCACGCTCGAGAGACCGACGTTATAGATAATACTATGAGATTTTAAACATTAAATAATTGTTTAAGATGTGTATTTGACAATTAATTAAATTTAGTAATAATGTTATGTGTGGTTTTATTATGTTGTTAAAATCCCTGCTGTGTTATGATGGTATGATTTGAAAATTTAATACTCATTTGTGTGAGAATTAACATAAGAAAATGTAATAGCAAGGAATTTACTGAATACATAGTTATTAAAAAATTCCATATAAATGTAGTTTAACACGAAAAAGAACACTATTGATAGAATTTTATTCTCAACGTAAAAATATTGACTCATAGATAAAAAAAATATCAAACAATTTGTAATAAATGAACCTACCACTTCAATATGTAACTATTACTAGGAAATGTACTAATATATTCCAATATAACTATTGTGCAATACACGTACTGATCGTGACGCATTATCTATATAAAGTTTAATTCCAATCAATTTTGTAAGTTTAGTGTGAAATAGTACAGTTGTGTGTACATCCTCACTTTCACTTTATGCCTCATTTATATTACAAGTAAGATGGTTACATCTTGAGCTAGTGAAGAAGATTTTTACTTTCTCTTATATTGAAAGTTGGATTGTATTTATAAAAGCACAACTCTTAAGTTTTACAAAATATTTTTGTAATGTAATAATGGAATTAATACAGAATAATTAAAGTTATTTAAGAAGTTTCTATTAAAACAAAACAATAGGTTTCAGAATATTTATTTCTGCGATTCAAGCTTAGAGCTAACAATAATAAATACTATATTCATCAAATTCAATTACTTTCATTGAAAACAAGCAGCTGATCAAACAATGTCTTGCGTCATGTGTTACGCCGCGGCACCTTTCGCGTTTTCTTGCTGTTCGAATTTAGGATATTTGCCTTCTACATCAGCCCATGATATTTTACTATTTGCCAGATCTCTAACAACAGTTGGTACATCAACCAATGGTAACCTCACTTGGCCCATACTGTCCCTTTCTCTCAAAGTAACTGTATGAGGTTCCTTCATAGTATCAAAATCTACTGTGATAGCATAAGGCACTCCAAGTTCATCAGTTCTTGCATATCTCCTACCAATGGAGCCAGAGGAGTCATCAACTTTATGAGAAACATCAACTGAAATCAGTTCCTGGGAGAGTTCTCTAACAAATGGCTGGAACTCAGCATTGCCACTCAAAGGAAGGACAGCACACTTCATAGGTGCTACAGTAGCTGGTAGGGAGAAGTAGGTTCTCTGTTCATCTCCCTCCCTCATCTTAAAGTTGTGTTCTAGTATACAGTAAAGAATTCTTCCAACACCAAATGATGGTTCAATTACACTAGGAATTATTTCTTCCACATGAACAGTTTTCTGACTCTTTTTCACACTTACAAGATTTGGAGTTAGTTTGAAGTCACCCTTTGAGGTAGTCAATGTGTATTCTCCATTAGTATCCAATTCCGATTGCAGTTGTTCCAAGGCAGCAGTGTCCATTGCTGCTAGGGCATCATTAATAAGCTTAGCATCCTTTTTGAATTCCTTACCAATTGTAGCTTTGTTGGGGACTGCTTCTACAATTTCAACTTGCTTTGGTGCAGGGAGTTTTTTCTCAGCAGCTAACCTGATACCAGTAGCTTTAGTATGTTGGGTAAGGTCATAGGCGGATCTGTCAGCACAGCCGACACATTCAATCCATCCATAGCTGGACAAGCATTCAGCGTCCCAACAGTCACAGGCATAGTGAGCCATTTCATTGCCCATGTGCTGTCTGAACCTGAGCTTCTTAGGGTCAATGCCGACAGCTAACATGTACAAATGAATTCTTGCCATGAAGTAACCCAGAGTTTCATTATTGACAATGCCCTTGGATACAGCTTCACCAATTGTTAGAATTTCAGCTGGTCTGCCCTGCTCTTGATTGTCAGCAGAGTATAAAAGCATTTTTGTATCTTTGACAGAATCAAATTTAGGGTGATCTTTGGAGTCACAGAAGTGTTCTATCTCACACATTGTAAACTCTCTTACTCTCAAAAGTCCAGAACGTGGAGAGATTTCATTTCTGAATGAGTTGCCAATCTGAGCAGCAGCGAAGGGTAAACGGCCTTGGTTGAACTCTAAGAGACGTTTGAAGTTAACAAATATACCTTGTGCCGTTTCTGGCCTGAGGAAACCTTTCACCAAGCCAGAGGGTCCAATCTGAGTGTTGAACATAAGGTTGAATTCAATAGGTGGTGTCAATTCATTGCCACTGACAGGTGATTTCATGTCAAATCTCTTCATCAATGCCGACATTTCATCAGCATTCATACCATCCAACTTAACAAGAATATCTTCTATCTCAGCTTTCAGTTCAGCTTTTGTATTTTTCTCACTCTTAATTTTCTCTAAATGAGCTTTTATAAGGTGATCTAATCTGAAGCACTCACCACTTTTAACATCCTTTGTCATAAGATCTGCAAACCTCTCCACATGTCCAGATGCTTTAAGTACAGGTTCGGGAGTCAATATGGAGCAGTCAACCTCTAACATTTGCTCATGAAGAATGAAGTACTTCCTCCACAGTTGAATCATGTTGCTTTTAAGAGCACATCCCATGGGACCGAAGTCGAACTGACCGGTGATACCGCCGTAGATAGCAAAAGACTGATCATAGAAAAATCTTCTTTTAATTAAATCTTCCATTTTTGCTCTGTCGAATAATTCCTCAGCTGGAGTTAAACTTAATTCCTTGTCTTCGAGTACTTTCTTTCTAGCTTTTAACTCTGCCACAGCTTTTTTAATATCGATCTCGGGAGCTTTTTCTTCTTTAAGTTTTCTCACTAAATCGCCTTGTTCCTTCACGCTGGCGCGAAGTGGAGCGAGGACTTCTTCGATTTTGGGATCTGCCATTATTATATCTCTAAACGGATTCGATATTTTGATCTTTCGATGAGCCTTATTGCTTCCCCAATGCGGAAGATTATGTGAAAGTTTAAGTTGATTAAAGACAATCGGAATATGTTTACTAATAAAACTACAGTTATAAACTAAAGGTAAAATGTGTCTCATTTAAATGAGAAGCTAACTAGCTTTATATTAACACATCTGTTACCCGGTATAATATTTAATGCTCGCGTGGTATTAGCTGACGAAATCCACGAAATCAAGTTGGAATTAGAATTGACATTGACAGTTTTGTCTGACAATCACGACAATTTGTATCACGCATAAAATGCTTTTTCTGCACCCCCAAAACAATTTTTAATCTTAAAAATTAAAACAGCAGAATGGTAGATAGTACTAAAACTATATAAAAATTAAATCTGATATGTGATAATGATTATCTTTCTATTATTCTCACAACAAATTCAATAAAAAATAAGGTTATAAATTATTCCAGTTTAATATTTCATCTAAGATGGCAACATTTTATTCACTGTCTCTTTCACACTTTAAATCACTGCCTAAATGATTGCGAGATGAAGCGTGAGGGAAATAGTTTAATTATTTGTTTTCTTTTGCAAATATTTTAGTCTTGACAGCACAAAGAAGTCGGCCATTTTATTGCTGCTTGAAGAACGGAGGGAGAAGCGAAGGCTTCCCAAGCGGAGCTATTTTAGTAGTTTTTGAATTGTTTTTATTTTGTGAAATACACATTATACCTACGTACAAAGAAGTATACGTATTTAGTGTAAGTTTTAGGTGAATTTATGTATTGAGTGTTAGAAAATGGACGATCCGAACAGAATGATGGCGCATAGCGGTGGTCTCATGGGACCTCAAGGCTATGGTCTTCCCGGAGGTGAAGGCGCTCCAGCCACGGGCGATGGCGAAGCGCGTAAACAGGACATTGGCGAAATCTTGCAGCAAATAATGAATATTACCGATCAAAGTTTGGACGAGGCGCAAGCGAGAAAACACACGCTGAATTGTCACAGAATGAAGCCAGCCCTATTTTCAGTTCTATGCGAAATTAAAGAGAAAACAGGTAAAAATTTGATTAATTAAATGTTTCATACAAAAATACAAGGTATTGCGGACAAACATATTATTAATAAATAATAAAGATACTATTATTATAATAATCGTATTTTATGACTTGTTGTCATGTGTCCCGTAGTTCTGTCACTTCGGAACACGCAAGAGGAGGAGCCCCCAGATCCCCAGCTGATGCGTTTAGACAACATGCTGATAGCTGAAGGAGTAGCGGGTCCGGAGAAGGGCGGCGGAGCTGGTGCTGCAGCATCAGCCTCGGCTGCAGCGGGAGAGTGGGGTGAATATTGGTTTACTTTGATTTAGAATGTCATGGTGTGGTGTAGAGGTGTATAGAATGTGGTGGTGGAAAATAGTAGTTACTATAAAAAAAAGATAGTTTATTTATTTAAAATATTTGACATTCACTTTTCATTAATTGTGGTTAGATTATATTATATGAATAGAAATAGTGAATGAATTTAGTGTTATGATTCAATTTCAATTTAGAGTGCTTTAAAAATATATAGAATAAATAATTGAAACAAAAGGGTATGGCTAAAAAAGAGTATAACTATAGGTTTGTAGAGATTTAAAAATAACAATAATGAAAAACATTATTATAAAGAATACAACATAACATTATTATAATATAAAGTGTTGTTTGCAAAAGAATACCAGTGATATTTTAGTACATATAAATTTAGATCACAACAGATCTTTCCATCAGATGAGAAGAATCACTGGTGGCCATTATTAATCTGAGATTTTCTAAATATATGACGAATGATGGGTCAGCCAGCATACATGCTATATAGTCACCGGAAAGCCAAAACTAAAGTGCCATTGTTTGGTGCTTTAGTAGTTTTGGCTTTTCAGTGACAATATAATTACTGAGCTAGAAAATAAATGTTAGAAACTAAGTTATATATCTAATTACAAAAATATTGTATTTAAATGTATGAGCAGTTTATTTTGAATGGATGATTTAAAGTAAAAAGTATAACAGAGTTCTTTACAATTGAAAAAGAGCCCATAATTGTCATCATAAATAGTGTTGATATGCTTTCTATATATTCTTGAAATAAAATATTATATAGTATATTTAATTATTTGAGGTGTTTACTCTATTGAATGTGTATTTACTTGTAGTCAAAAAGATTGTGCTTGGACAATGCTTCAGAAAATAGTATATACCAGTAATAGAAAATATATTTATGGGGCAGTTGGTAATTATTTATTAAAATAATTTTATAGTTATTCTAATTATATATTTACAACTAAAAATGTTTGTAGAACTCCAAACATTATTTCTACAAATAGATATATCTACATATTCATACATCTTGGTGTAGCAACTAACGAGGCAACGGGTCAGACTTGCATGTTATCTTTCTGTCCCCCTTGCTGCAACTTAAGGCACTGTGGCCCAAGCAGATAACGCGATCGAGCATTCCGACTACCGCGCGAAGCTGGCCCAGATCAGGCAGATCTACCACCAGGAGCTCGACAAGTACGAGAACGCCTGCAACGAGTTCACCACGCACGTCATGAACCTGCTCCGGGAGCAGAGCCGCACGAGACCCATCACGCCTAAGGTTAGCGAGATTAATACAGTCTTTTGTCTAGCTTAGGCACCAGTCTCCCACAATATTAATGTATTGAGTGCAATGATGTATATTTGAATTGTTGAATAAATTAATTATTATTATTATTATTAAAAAATACATTTAGATTTTACAATTTAATAGTGTTGATGGTTACTCTCAAAAGTTGATTTTTCCAGTTGATTCGAAATTTACCAATTGATGATCGGGTTCGAAACTGCAAAAAATGTTTAGAAATTCCTCAAACACATCTTTGAGTTGATTCTATGGAAGGAATAATTTTCATAGAAATTCAACATTTGCTTTTAAAAAGATAAATCATATAAATTAGTTTAAAGATATAGAAAGTCATACAATTACTGATTTGCTTTGTTAACATAATATTTAAGTAGTTTCTTTCAGAAATATGGCTTTTCTATATGATATGTTCTTTTTTATTTAATAGGAGATAGAGCGCATGGTACAGATCATTCACAAGAAGTTTAGCTCCATCCAGATGCAGTTGAAACAGTCCACGTGCGAGGCCGTCATGATCTTACGTTCACGGTACGCCTTCGCCTTTTGTATCGTTGTTATGTTCATTATTATTTGAAATAGCATTAAAATTGTATTTAATAAATGTTTATAACCTTCATCAGATCAATTGGCTTAATAGTGCCGCATTCAAAATTATACCAAACCAGCTCAACCTCGGCCTCGAAACGATATTCAAACCAAAAATAACCGCTTGCAGTTTCCTGGACGCTCGCCGGAAACGGCGCAACTTCAGCAAGCAGGCGTCCGAGATCCTCAACGAGTACTTCTACTCGCACCTGTCCAACCCCTACCCGAGCGAGGAGGCCAAGGAGGAGCTGGCGCGCAAGTGCGGCATCACCGTGTCCCAGGTACCCTTAATGACCCCTACGTACTCCTCAGCTTCCTCGACGCTCGCCGGAAGCGGAGGAACTTCAGCAAGCGCGCTCTTGACCTGCTGAACGACTACTTCTACTCGCACCTCGCGAATCCTTACCCGAGTGAGGACGTGAAGGCGGAGATGGCGCGTCGCTGCGGCATTACTGTCTCCCAGGTACCCCGACCCTAACGACCCCTACATTCTCCTCAGCTTTCTGGACGCTTTCCGTAAGCGGCGGAATTTCAGCAAGCATCCGCTGGACCTGTTCAACGACTACTTCTACTCGCACCTCGCTAATCCTTACCCGAATGAGGACGTGAAGGCTGAGATGGCACGTCGCTACGGCATCACCGTATCGCAGGTAGCATAGGGCTGTGTACGGACGCTCTAATATCGGCTACGCGTACTGATCCGCATTGAACACAGTTACATGTACAAAATACGAATTGTCAGTAGAACTGAACACTAGGGAGTTATGAATGTCTACGTGTGGTTGGAGACTCGAACAGCGGTTTTGTGGTACATGTAGTATCTGAGAATGCGCTGTCTGTAAGCGGCTTAAAGCTCCTCGAGACTCGAAGCGTGATATGTCAAGGCGAGTATTATTTGCATTAGTACCCAAAGCTTGATTTGTGAATGAAACTGCGTATTACAGTTTATACTAGACTACGCAGTTGCATATAGTACATTTAGTCGTGTCGGTAATAATGAACTTATATCGAGCTTTCACCGCTTCTTCAAACTTTTTTGGTGTCATGGGAATTAAAATTGTCCTGAAATATTTACTAAATTTAACTTTAACTTACTTTGATTTCAGTATTATTCATAGGATAATATCCACGTCTTTTACATATACTGTCAGAAGGAGAACATATTGACTAGAAATAATTTAAACAGCTTACCTTTTTATTATTTGCAGGTGTCCAATTGGTTCGGCAACAAGCGCATTCGCTACAAGAAGAACATCGGCAAGGCGCAGGAGGAGGCCAACCTCTACGCCGCCAAGAAAGCTGCCGGTAAATAAATACTGCGTAAAACTTTTCTGAATCTGTTATGTAACAATTTGAGTAATTTTTCAACAAAAAAAAATCCTTTAAATGTCATCTTGCTATTCAAAATTTTACAATAAGTTTTAGTCAAACGATAGATTAATGAAAGGGTTCAAATTAGATGGTTAATTGTCAAAGTAACTCTCAATTGAAGAGTACAAATATGGTATTTATTGATTTGCAAGTTCTGAAACAAACATGTAGACTTTAATATTTAAATGTCTAATGTCTAATGTGCTAATAATACATACATAAAGTGGTTTTGACAATCAATCATCTAATCCTTACTAGGCTATCAATATTTCATATCAATAAAAAAAGAATCAAAGTTCAAAAGAACCTTAGCCAGTTAGTTAGACATAGTTAAGGCAGCGTCACGGCCACGACAGTCCCCGGCCTGTGGTGGCTCGTGCGACGTGACGTCATAGTGTTGTTGTACGCGTGTTTCCGCACACAGACCTGTCTTGGGCGGGCGCGGGCAGGCGCGATGCGCGCTCTCCGGCCGGCCTCGCCGCATACAACAGTAAACTATCACCTTGCCCTACACTAGGCCTAGACTAAGCTATGCGACCGATCTTGCCGGTCGACTCTTTGCTTCTAACATTCAACAAGATAAAAAGATACCCGCTGCCCCATGTTGATGCTGAATCAGTATTGTAACTTAAACTAGAGTTACACTAATCTGATATGTTGTGTCGTGACGCGTCAGATGCGTATCGTTTTCGTACTTTTTGAATGATTACAAACACCGTTACAGTGTGTTATTGTTCAGCACTAAGTGTATGAAAGTGATGCGCTTCTAACGCTTCACAACCAATACATCAGTGCAGTGTATCTCTGTCTTTAATCTGATTAAATTAAACTAATGTTAAAAATGCATACAGTAAGTGCTAAGTATTAGGAGTAACACATGGGGCAGCGATGGTACTCATCCAGCAAAGCAGTTCATATATCTTTTTCATAGCGGCCGGTGCATCCCCGTACTCGATGGGCGCGGCGTCGGGCACGGCCACGCCGATGATGTCGCCGGCGCCGACGCAGGACTCCATGGGCTACTCGCTGCCGGCGCCGCCCTACGACCAGCCGCAGCCGCCCTACGACGCGGCCATGGCCTACGACCCCATGCACCAGGACCTCTCGCCATAAGTGGGGGACGGTATGTTATACGTACATACATAGTGTAGCGTGTCTTGAGCGATATACGGATTCTGCACTCTCAAATTGGTTGCTCGAGTCGAGAATTCGAATAACAAATTAATTTTAAAAAATGTTTACATTACTGCATTATTAAATAATTCTTCAAATCAATTGTAGCAAGAAAAAGATATAAATTAGTTTTGTTGAAGTGCCTTTTTTGTCTGTACAATGCTAAGATATCCAAAAGTAGATATGTTATTTGAATGCAAATTCATGTATTGACCTATTTGACATTGCTTGGCATTTTAGTTTAGCTATAAAAAATCAGTGTACCATACACTAGACCAAGCTGTTCATACTAAATATATTCAAAAATGCGTGTAAGAAATCAATGTACATATCAAGTTAATTATAATTGATATTTATGTATTAATTATCAATTGTTCCAGGTGCAAGGCGTAATCGTGCAGCTTCCACAAAATTGCCATTACTATAATGCGATACCGAGCGGCGGAGGCCGCGCCCTAGCGTAGGACGTTGTATACTAATCCCTCACCGTTCTATATGCGTCTCTTACCGAAACGTATGACTTCTCTCGTATTATTTACGTTTAAACTATTATATCGTCCAGTATTTATTTGATATTTTTTATACCTAAACGTAACTCGTAACGGCAGCTCCAAAAGTATTATTATCGTTCGGCCCAGTGATTTTATTCTAAAGTTATTATTTGGCAGTATTAACCACGACAGCGAGTGGCGGGATCTCGTCTATAAGTTCACTAAATAATCCTCACCACGGTGAATATAAATATACGATAGTTTGTAAGAGTAGTGTAATGTTTATCTGTAAGCGTCAGATGTCTGTTCGCAGGCGGCCGGGGTCGGCCGGCGGCGGCTCACTGCCGAGCGTAAACAAGTTCCGTAATTTATGTCAAACTTGCTCATGATTCGACCTAGACGCGAGACTTGTTTGAAATCCAGTCTCGAAATACTTGGTATTAATGTTTTTGGATTTTAAATTCCTTTTAAATAAACATTTGCAATGGATTAATGTCTATATCCTTCTATAGAGTATATGTTCTCGTTCTATTAATATTTTATAGAGTCTTTGCAAGTCACGTGTCTGGAGCGAAATATGAGCCAAGAAACTGTAGTAAATACACAAAAGATAAGTTTTTTTTTCTCAATAACAAAATTTACGCAGTGAGCTGTGATCGTCGGTCGATTTGCCCAGCGGCGCCGATATAGTGTGCAATTTTAATATTTTATTAGAGGGTTGTGGTCGGCGCACACGGAACACTCTCGCGAGCTCTATCCACGGATAGATTTTATCATTTTACATAATCATGTATTCTTTTCTCATTGCTCTTCGGGTGTTGTGAATATCAGAACAATATATATTATATTTTTTACGCGGTGCTAACGATGTTGCTAGCACAAAATTTTATTTTTTCATTTTTAGTGAATAAGTTAATGTTAACGATTTTATTATTATTATTATTATTTAATTTTGTCGTTTTTAATCAACGAAGCGTGCAGATAATCTATTATACGACTGTAATTAAATCGATTGTTCCACTTAGAGATAGTTCGGTTATAAATTTTTTAGAAGTAAGTCGATGTGTTCTAAAATCATGATATCTGAAACAGTATACGAAAAAGAGAAATTTAATTGGAGTTTAAAATTACAGTGGAACACTAACTGCAGCGCGCCGCTGATAGTTCCATACGATATAACGCAGACTATTTATACGATTTTCGTGATAGTTTTTAAAGAGATTCAATCGATGTAGTGTTAATATATACAATATGAAGCAGCGGCGTGACACATGTATACGACGAGTTCAATGTTATTGCGACCATCAGATTGATTAAATTACATTTTTGTGTAGTTAACGAGTGGCTTTTATTTTGTTCATACCTCTTTCCTCCTTAACCCTTTAAGTACGTGCGACCCTATATAAAATATCTGAGAGCTCAAGACCGAGGTATCTGCAAAGAAACTTACCTTGAAACGATTTATTTGTTCCTTATACATATAGCCAATATCAATGGGTCAATGTGAAATAAGTGTAATTTATATAAGTGGTTGAGCAAAAATTGTGCGCAAAAAATATCTATTCATTTTAAGACCATAAAAATCTGGTATTTTGCAGTTTCAAGTTTGTTTTTTGTCATATCGCTGTGGGTTTAAATTTTAAGAACTCAAAACACGACGCCTCGAGACTGATGTTTTATTCATCACCTTAATGTTTGCATGAGTCGAAGTTTTACAACGTTTAATTAAATGCATTACATTATCTTTTTAGCACGTTAATACAGTATATTTATTTTTATTTATTTATTTATATCAGGCAACAGTGGCCCATAGAAATATAACTGTATAATATAATGTATATCTATCTTAAAAATATACTAATACATATTCACAGTATAGTAACAGTATGTTGATATAGCAAAATATCAACCTGCATCATACTGGTCAAATATCTTATTCGATAAGAAATTGAGTTTACTTTGCTACACTGCTTAGCAGAGGATTTTAAAACCAGTTTTACTGTTGGATTTTGTCCAGACGCATCCAATTTTTCTTATTACATGTTACCTATTTATCATCAAACACTAATGAATAAAAAAATATCACTATGTATGTATCTGCAAAAACCTGAAAATTTAGCATGATACTAGTGTGGATTTGAACCCACTGCCATAGGTTCTACAAGTTACGCCTTCTTAGATATCTGGGCTCATGATTGTATGAAGTTGCATTGAATTTGCCGCGAAAATGTACGGCATTAGTCACTATCACAATGACCAACACAGTCACTGTTCAGCAGTGTTGCCACAGAAGTCGGACAAGGCGCTTGTGTGTTAAGTATGTTAAGGTTTTTATCTACCTTAACGAATTCTGTCGCCGTGAATAGGAATTGTAAGTATGTCCTACTTTGTGTATATGCATATTGCACATCCAAACGCGAAGCGGGAAGGTCGTACTTCACCATCGCCAAATTGAGACCATACGATTTAATTTAAACTATTTACAACTTACTATAAGGATATATTTTGTACGAGTACGAGAATTCGAATGAGTAATAGTAAAATTGCACAATGTTTACATTTTATTTTGGAGTCTTTAAATAATATTTTTATAAGCTTGTTTATGCGTCGAATATGAACTTGAATTTTTTGTGAGGTGTAAACAAATATTCTTATCTTCAACAAGTTGATTAACCTTTGATAAACAAATGTAGTTTTGGAAATAGAATTTAATCATGATGTATGTTATGATAAAAAATTACAAACCGGTTATTGTTTGTATATTTTTGTATTTCAATTATACATTTGCCGAGTGTCCTGCGCCTCAGTCGGGTTGGTAGCAAATTAACATAAATGTTTGGTAAAAATTTAAAAGCATTTTATTGGTGCCGATTTAATTTTGATAAAATTTCCAGTAGTCAGAATGGCGAGCGTCCACAGCGCATACATAGAGGAAATCCACGACGTCCCGATGTCTGTCATCATCAGACCCTTCATTCCCGAATTAGATGAGAATAAAGTTCAATCTCTCATGGACACTATTCAGGTGAATCTTTGTCTTATTAATTTAATCAGATTTTTTATTATTATTTCAAATGACGTCTATAATTCTATACTATACCTACTACTATAAAGAGGAAATATTTGATTGTTCGTTTGTATGTTTGAATTCTATAAGTTCCGAAACTACTTGACTGATTTAAAAATTATTTCACCGTTACTGTTAGGAAGCTACACTTTCAAAAAAAGCAATACCCCCTGCAAAACTGGGGCCATCTGCTAGTTTATCAATAATAATAATCGATATTACATTATATAATCACTTGTAATCTTATTATCTGACCATCGTGTGCTGGAATTTGTAAACAAATACAAAAATTTGATAACGATAAATACGCATGCTTACATAATGTATTAGGTACATTATAATAAATGCCGTGAGCGAGTATCGATCCCGCGACCTTTAGTTTTAAAATAACATTGCTTTACTGAAGCATTTTTTTAACATATACCTACTAATATGTAATATACTATGGAGGGTAGGAAGATCCTTCTACACTTCATAATATTTACTAAGTTTAAAATAAGCTGCATAAATTAAAGTTACAAGTCGACATATGAAAAATACGATTTTTTAGAATATTTCAAATCTCATAAACTCGAAAAAAAAATATTTCAGAAAGAGGAAGATCAAGGCATAGTCCCTCCAATTGATGTACTATGGATCAAAGGCAGGGAGGGGGGAGATTACTTCTATAGTTTTGGAGGGTGCCATCGTTTCGCGGCATATAAAAGACTCAACCGGGCCACCATACCGGCTAAGCTCGTCAAATCCACTGTTACCGACTTACGAACATATTTAGGCAGCAGCACGCCCGATCTCAAGTAGCCTTGGTCAAGTTCATTGCAAAAAATATTGACTATAATTATTAAGAACCAGACGTGAATGACGTACGAACGGCTAGACATTATACATGGTTGGATTATTACGAAGGCTACCTAAATAATATTAAGTTGCACAACAGGTTCTTTTATAAATACTAAATATTCCATTATTTTTAAAAGTTTGTTTAATTATGTTATGAATATAAAATGTTGTATATTACTCTTTGTGGGTACTAATTTATTTAAATTTAATGTTACTGTAATATAAAATATTCTTTGTTAAATAAAATATTTTCAATAAAAGTAAACGTCTATTATTTCCTTGAGGTACCAAAAAAAGGAAAGTCTCATGAATCTCCGACTTTGTATTTATTGTGGAGTCCCCTTACTTAACTACAGAACAATGAGATATGCGATTTCTGTATACATAATATATTTACAAAACGTGAACATAAATAATATCAAAATACATTTACACATCTCCGCCGGTGCGTCTGTTCGAAACGTAAGAAGCGTGAACACAAAATAACATTAGCACCAACAATTATTACAAGCATGGCGTACGAACAGAGACAAATACATTTTAAAATAAATTTAAATAGCAATTTCAAATTCACGAATATCAAACAATACCGTCTTGTGCTAATCAACTGGTTTGCGTTTCATTTACTGGCGAATTGATTTAAGTATACAATATTATAATAAATACGATTGATTTGAAAAACATTAATGATTTATTTATAAGTATGTATACTCTTTTCTTACACTCGGTTCCATACAATTCCTTTTAAATTGCAAACATAATTTGAAATTTTGAATTATTCGTACCTATATTGGGTCAAGACACAAAGGTTTTAAAAATAGTCGTTTAAAAATAAACAATAAAATATAAAATTGCAAAGATCCATTGTCAAGATTTGCTAAGATACATTATTATGATAAATATATTGATTTGATAAAATAAGACTATTGATAAGCTATATTTGTACATGAAATTTGATATACAGTATAGGTTTACAGTATTCAAATTTTTATTAGCACGTTTAACGAGATCATGAGTAAATATTTTGATAATTTGGCACGATATTGAAAATAAATATTGTTTTCAAATTTACTATCTTTTTGTTTTGTTTTCGTTATAAAAGTGATTATATTTTATACAAGCAAAAAACCTATCGCCAAGCAAAATATTGCCAAAAAATATGAGACGTTATTTTTATATGAACTAATGGTCAAAGAACTCAAAATCGTGTATTAAAAATATACATCTTTACAACGTCACAACAAACGTCACTTCCTTTATAACTACACCAATTTTCCGCTTCATAACAACTTCTGGGCCGCTTTTCCGATAACACATTTAATTTTCATACATATATTTTATTTACACAACATTTCACAACTTTATACAATGTCGAGTTTACGGTATATATATGAAATATTTGCACATAAATAAATTTTTATTTAAAAGTGCATCATTTTTAACATTTGCATTATTTAGCGTGTTTAATTTTTCTTTTCATAGACATATTTTAACATTCGAATTAGCTAAGACATAGGAATCATTCAATTATTTCATTTTAATTTGTCGTCAATTATTATTGCCTTTTAATTAAATTCCAAGGTACTTTCAATTCATCAGAGATCACTCGACATAACATTACTAAGGATGTTTATTTAGTAATTAAGAATTTTACATATACATATATATAAAATTTGAAGTAATAGTTATATAGGGGGTAAGTAGGCTTCTTTTTGACGACGCTACTCGCTTTATATTTACCGTATATCGCAATTTGCTGTTTTTGTCCCTGTCGTGATAAAGACTAGTAAATTGCCAACTGGACCAGTAGGTATGGCTTTTCAGGCTGTTAGCACGCCCTAATAATGAAACATCTATGGTAAGAAATCATCTACTTATAAAAATATTAAATTTCAATACACTAGTGATGTACTAGTCTGCCATATTAAAAGTTATTGTAACACAAATCTAAGTACAAGGTACGATATTTTTGTCGCTTGAGCTATTGAAATACGGTAAATATTTTAAAGAATCCACTATAACACACTAATAGCATGTCCAATTCATATATATGTTTATTTATAACATTATAATTTTACACATATTTACAATACGACAAGTAGCACATTTAAAACATTCAATATTTTATTTGAAAGTTTTTACCGATATATATTATTTAATACGAGATAGGTGGGTCAATTCTAAAACACATGGACACGTAAAAATCAACCAATCACACGATAAATGGTTACACGCAACATAATTATGAAACTGTATTTGAGCTTTATGAGTATGTTTATTTCACATATTCAGAGAGCATTCATCAATTATTATCTTATTGGCCGGCAATTGCGTAGTTATTATATAATAATTTATATATTATTTTGTTGTCATAAGTGAAAGGTGAATGAGTAAAATTTTGTGTATCCTCTTCAAGTTCAAGGATATGGTACCTAAGATTATTTTGTCATGTATCAAAACCAGAGAGATTTGCGAATTTTGATAACTTCATAAGTGAATTTTTAGCTATAACTGTCTCAACTTAACTTTAAAATTTAATAATGTAATCAACACACAATGTATATACCTATGAGTTATGCCTGAAATAAATTATTTGATTTGATTTGATTTAACTACAAATGGTTGCTAGGTAGTTTATCGTGATGATTGTTTATTTTATAAATTATATATCTGATAAACATTTCAGTAAATCAATAACCATCTATTTTTGTTAATACATATTACAATGATGGTGTGAATGTTACAAGGATCTAACTATTTCAATTATAATTTTATATTTATATTATTTCTTGTGTTAATTTTATTGGAATGTAAAGCTAAAATACTGTAAATGACCTGTGTAATATTGCGTAAATTAAAAAAAGTACATATGTGTAAATAATATACTATCTTTCTCAAATGACGATTCATAAACTACAAGGGTTGCAGTTGATACTATTTTTTTTTAATTTTAGTCCTCAATTTATAAACAAATAAGCTATTATCTTCGTACAATGAATCTGTGACCTATATAAATATTTTATTTTAATAAACAGTTTGGCACTCATTCTCACTAAAAAAAGGTAATATTGGTACCAAAATTGTGACATTCATTTTCTTTTTTATAGACATATAGATAAGATTTTAAAAACATTGTGCGTATAATAAAAAAGAATCCCGTAAAATAAATCTATGCAATAAAAGTTACTATCTAATATAGTATAAATTATTTCACACATATTAAAGTAACATGAAAATGGCAGTTTTCATTTTAATTTT